>JBBPLS010000464.1:0-17094 GCA_038089895.1 Boletellus ananas | reverse complement strand
TCGGCAAGTTCATAAGGACAGCAGTGTACTCCCTTGTCCCGTACGTCTTGCAATGGTGTGCCTCCACGCGTCCCCAGAACAGATCAAGTCGCTTGCGCTCTTCATCTTCGCGCCGCGCACGTTCTTTTAGCTCTTGCTCATGCTGGACACGTTCCTGCTCCCACTCGCGCAGGAGTACCGCATGCCGCTCGTTCTCCCACGCTCATCGGGTCTTTACAATTTTATGATCTGCCAACTCCTTGCTCCATTGTTCACGGATCCGTTGGCGTACTTGAGGATCAACGGGGTCGTTGCAGTATGTGGGCGGCATCGAGAGCATGCAGATGCCCGAAAGTGGCAATAAATGTCAGGAACGCAACGGAAGAACGAGTGTTCGTCCATGTAAACCGACTCGGAGTTCTAGCAGGGAGATCGTTTCTTGATTGCAAGGAAGCCCATCAGCAAGGATGGATCAGCGAAACGGCAGGACGACTGGCATGCTTACAGCAACGGCCATGACGTGGGCTCAGACGACCAGCCATTGCCCTAGGCCATCGCGTTTGGGGGTACATATACAGAGTACGATGGCGGTGGTAGGGCCGCACTGTCCTCTCAGATTCATACCGCATTCAAGCGGTCTGAACGCGGTCCTCACCTGGTCGTGCCATAGATGAAGGCATTGAAATATCTCACCATGACGATTTTTCCTCATCTATTTCTCAGTAAAATCCAACGGGAGGGGGAAACGAACCACGGCTTGGACTTTAAAGTGGACGAGCGAACTCGCGACGCGGTGGGTTGGTGGGAAGTCCGATATTCAAGGTCCCGAGCGGTTTGTGCGGAGGTAGCGCGATGGACCTGGTCTCTTTTAGACGGTTCTGGCCCGCCTGTGGCGAGTTTCCTCGAGCTTATCTGCACACCCACCGAATCAGTCATAGCTCGTGGCTTGTTGTTGTGCTCGTTGTACAGCATCGCACTAGTACCACTATGGACAATCGTTTCAAGTTTACAGGTCGCAGAAACTATACAGAATGAGGAACCCGGGCGTTTCTAGACCCAATGGTTGATCCGCATGACTTCTTCCACTCACGCCTCCGTAGCGGGCCCTTCTTGACGCCGGCTGACCGCCGTCGGCATCGCCCGCCGTGTGCGGCCAGGGCAAGTGAGGTTAGCCTCATTTACAGTAACTCGAATGTATGGCGCCGCACTCCCCTTCAAGTTGGGAAAGGTGCGTGACGGTTCGGCTCCAGATCCTCCGCTGCCTCATCATATATGCGGCCGGTTTGGCCGGAATAAGACCATTGTAGCGTCCGGGCAAGCTCTCACCCGCTCTCCATGAACTTTAAGATTTTTTTGGTATTGGCGCCGAGAGACTCCGACCCCAAATGACACGAGTCCAGCACTGGTTCGATCAAATACTTGGGCTATTTAAGTGCGACGCGGTGTTTCCCGCAGCAACTGTGATTCGCCATGGTCGTCTGCAATGTTGCAACTTCGTTGGGCCCATTTGCAATCGACGAAGATAGGCCCATGAGGGTGATCATCATCGGCGCCGGTTACAGCGGCGTTGCGGCTGGTATACGGTATGTTCATTTCAGTGCGCTCGCAGATACTTTTAATACAGACGGGCAATCTCCTAGCTTTCCTCAGCGGGTGAAGAACATCGGCTTGACAATTTACGAGAAAAACGCCGGCGTCGGTGGGACGTGGTACTCCAACAAATATCCCGTTCGTGCATCTATTTTTCACCAGCCTGCAACGCGGGTCGGATTCACGCTCCCCCCAGGGCTTGTCGTGCGATTTGCCTTCTCATACAGTACGTTTGCTCTGCCAAACAATGCGCTCGTTTCTGATGTCGAATGATAAGTACCAATATACATTCGAAGTGAACGTGAGTACATATCCTTCTACACGTACTCGTATCGATCCGTTATAGCCAGAGTGGTCGTCCTTCTACGCACCTGGCCCAGAGATCCGAACATATCTAGAGCGCGTGGTCGAAAAATACGGACTTGCTTCCTATCTCAAACTACAACACGAACTCGTTCACGCGCGGTATGAGGAAACGGAAGGAAAGTGGCACCTCAGAATCCGTCGACCAGGTCCTGGACACACCAAAGAGAAACCAATCTATGAGGAGTTCGAGGATATCGCCGACTTTGTGTTCTGCGGCGTGGGTGGCCTGAGTAGGTGGTCGTGGCCGGACATTGCAGGATTAGGGGACTTCAAGGGTAAACGGATGCACTCGGCTGACTGGGACACGGACGACTGGAGAGATGGCGTCAAGGAGTGGAAGGATAAGACGGTCGGCGTGATCGGCGCGGTGAGTCAAGCTACACTTCATCCGTCGTCAGGTTTCCCGACCCAACGTCCAGGGCTCGTCGGCGATACAAATAGTGCCAGCACTCCAGCCACACGTCGGAAAACTGTACAATTTCGTTCGGGGTAAAACCTGGGTGGTAACCCCGTTCTGTGCCCAGGAGCTTGCTGAATTGATCGGGCGCGATCCTGGCTCATCTAATTGTATCCTTGGACGACTCTTCTCATTATCGACCGTGCTCACCCGCTGATCAGATACGTTTGATGAGCAAGACAAGGAGAAGTTCCGTGACCCGACGTTTTACAAGGCATTTCGTCACCAATTAGAAGGCGCACTCAATGTCGGTATTTGCGTCCCTCCTTTGGATCACCCACCTCTAAATCCAGCCAGTCCGTGCACAATCTCACCTTACGGAATCCCACACAAGAGGTCGACGCTCGCAACCAGGCTGCAACTCATATGCGGCACCAATTAGCCAAGAAGCCTTGGATAGCGGACCATAGTGCGTCTCTACGTCTTATCCCAGTCCAGTTGATTCGAGCTATTCCCAAACAGTCATACCCAGTTTTCCAGTAGGGTGTCGCAGACTCACCCCCGGCCCGGGATATCTAGAGTCCCTATGCGAAGACAACGTGCGTCGTGTTGTGAGTCTCAGAGAGACGATTGTTGCTAAACGAAGCGCCAGGTCGATTTTGTCCCAAAGGACATTCAACGCATCACCCAAACCGGCCTCGAAACGGCCGATGGAGAGCACTATGACCTCGACGTGCTCATTTGTGCGACCGGTGGGTTTCATGCCAGCTGGATGACAAGGTGTACTCGGACTCACTTTGACAAGGCTTTGATATCAGCTTCAAGTTCCCCTTTCCTGTCGTCGGACGGTCCGGTCTGACGTTGCAGGAACGCTACGACCCGCACCCCGTGACGTACCTCTCGATATGTACTGACGGATTCCCCAACTGGTTCAGCGCCCACGGTCCCAACTCTGCCATCGCTGCCGGTTCTTTATTAATCATGATCGAGCGCGAGGTCGAGTACGCCGCCAGCGTGCTGTTCAAGATGCAACGCGAGCGACTGAAGAGCATCGAAGTCAAACGGGAGGCCGTGGAAGACTTTGACCAATACCTCGAGGTAATGCGACCTCTCCCCACCATGGCTTGCGAGCGCTCACGAGCAGTGATCAAGGCATATTTCCCTGGAGTAGGTGTGACGCATTGGTGCTAGAATCGCCTTATTCATGCAATTCAGACCGTGTATGCTGCTAAATGCCGATCGTGGTATAAAATGGGCAAGGAAGGAGGCCGTGTCGTTGGGCTGTGGCCCGGCTCATGCCTGCATGCAGCACGCGCCCTCGAGCGTCCCCGCTGGGAGGATTACAACTACGAGTACCTCGATGGCGTCTGCAATCGGTTTTATTGGCTCGGCGACGGTTCGACGTACAACGAAAGGTACATGACCGGGGATCGTGCGTGTCGTCGCGTTTCGCCGGCGGTACCGTGTACTCACGTTGCTCTCCTCAGGCGCTTGGTATCTGACAGATGACGAGGTGGATTATCCACCAGGTGTGCAGCATAAAACATGCCTTTGCATGATTGCGCGGGCTAACAGCGATGTTTTTAGTGCCGAGCTCTTCGACACGCCCCAATCATGGGTAAGGTGGACGAGGCTGACGTTATTCCTAAGGATGTAAATAAAATGCACTAAGAAGATTGCAAACCTAATGTAATGAATTGCCTAGAGCATTTGGTTCACGTCTTGGTTGATCCCCGAGTGTGTCATGGGCCCTTCAGCCAAAGTTGAGCAACTAATGCTATTCTCTGCCACTAAGTAAAGCCGATCGGGACGGATGAAGAATAGCTTGTCAGCCAGAATAATAATGGGGGCCGCACAGATCGACATGTTACCTCAAGGGTAAACAATGTTCTGGGGGTTCTGAAGCGACATTCACGTGCCGCCATGGCGTAAGTGGGTCGCCACGTACCTCCGGAATGAAATGAAAATGGATTATCCGTGTGGTACTTGTGAGCCTTGCCTAGGTTTCTATCGCGAAGCCCCACTTAGGTGAAGACCTCCTGAAATTTTGCGAGTCAGAAGGGTTGAGTCGACAACTCAAACTATGGTTGGGCCGATGGAAGGATTGCTAGCTAGCAAGCATCTCAATACTCCATTTAGAACGCAGTTCCACTGAATAGTCATCGTAGTCTCCAGCGAGGAACCTATACATTGAAGCCCAACCGATCATCGCGGCATTATCTAACAAGGCTAATTAGTATGTACAACGAGCAGATATAGAGAAGCAGTTCACCCGTGCAAAGCTCCACAGGAGGATAAATGAGTGATATTCTCTGTTCGGGGCTGTACTCGTCCAGTGCGTCCCTGAGTCTACGAGTTCGCTGCCTGTCAATAAACGTTCCTGAAAAAAATACAAACACGTGGACCTAGCTCTCAAGAATGCGTTGCTGGCCACACCACCGCTCGCAACGATATATCGCACATCGATCCCCTCCCTACGTAGCATGGAATGGCACTTGACAAGCTTGCTGCATAGTTGTCGTGCTGCCCCATCTTGGAACGCACGTCCAAGAGCGTGTCGACGAGCTTCGCTGAGTGGCATGTTGGACGTAGATATGTGTCGCTCCACCGCGGAGTGAAGGCCACTGAAAGAGAACGCGAGTTCTCCGGGTAAAGGGACAGGAAATGGTGGCATCCCTGGGACCCGTGGATCATGGATCTCGTGACGACAAAACTCCTCAAGTGCAGCGGCCGGACCCCGTGTGCCCCACGGCATCTGCAGCATACGAGCCACCTTGTCGTACGTGCGTCCGACGCTTTCGTCAAGGGTATTGGCAAGGATACGAAAACGCGAATGAGATGTGGCGAGGACGAGCAAGGTGTGACCCCCAGATATCAACAAAGTCAGGAACGGAAACTGAGGACACTCATCCGCGGGTGAGGTGAGCAGCGGCGTTAAAGCGTGCGCCTGCTAAAGAACATGAATACAGGATGAGTGGGCACATCCCGCCGTCCAAATTAATGAAGCTTTACCATATGGTGCACGCCCACGAGCGGCTTGCCAAGTGCAGCAGCAAGCGTCTTAGCGGCGTTTGATCCGACGCTCAGACAACCACCGATACCTAACCTCGTCTCAGCTATTACAATATGGGGCTTGTTAGTCCAAGCTCACCAGGCCCTCTCGTGAAGGCAACGCCGTCAATGTGCTGCATCGTCAAACTCGATTCCTTGAGCGCTCTCCGGACAGCAACAGGCTACACAAAATGTACTCAGACGCGCTGCGCACCGGTGTGTACTTGCTTACCATGTTGCGCTGGTGCCCTGCGATCGCGACCACGGGATGTATACCACCCGATTTTTCATGCCTGTACATAGGTGAGGCGATAGCAAACCCCGAACACGAACAGGGACATACAAGTCGTGTTGCTTGAGGACCACATTGGAAAGAACCTGCCGAGACGATGTCACGACAGCTGCACACGTATCGTCCGCTGAACTTTCGATGGCGAGTACTGTGAAATACCTGGATCCGATGCCTGGGCGAATTTTGAGTTCGTTGCTAGCTTCGGACGCGGACAGCTGAGTCTCTTCATCGGGAGACATTACCTACATCGTGTGTATCTCTGAACGTACTTCGGCACGATAATCAAGTGAGGGCGGGTCGCCGAGCTGGCAACATGAGCGAAGGTCTGCAACATGGTAAAGCTTCCAAGTTGGGCTGACTCAAAATTTCTGAGGCACAGCCACTAGCTGAGCTCGTTTCGTCCTCGACTCCGGAATGGCACAAGTTAATTGCTTGAGCTGGGTAGCTTGGCTAACTACTGATCTGCGATATCACGATGGCCCTCGACCAAGCACACTAACGGTTTTATGACCATACCGTTTATCTTGTTAGTATTCATGGCAGTGCCAACGGTACTTGGCGACGAGTGTCATTTTACGACGGGATGACCACACCAACCACTCATATCGCATGTGAGGCCTTGAGGGGTGCCATCCCCGGTGACTACTACAGGTTTGTGATATGCATGACAGATCTAGTCCATTTTCGTCATCGAGTCGCTGTGATCAAATTGTGGTTCCCTGATGACCTTCAAAGGGGTATTGGATGTGGCAAGCAGAACGTTTTGATCAAACATAGCATTGCACAACAGGAGTGAGTACTGCTGTCCAGGGGCTGACCAAGTCGTAATACGATTGCATCCAATAACAAAACATTGTCCGATTCTAGAGCCCCAACGGCACGTATACGAAAACTCAGACCTTGTTATATCCCGAGTTGACATTGCGCACACCAGCGTCGCCCTTCGATTTGATCACTGGCTGTTTGCAGCTTGGCTGAAAGAAACACAGGAGTGAGTAACGGTGTACTTCTGAATCGACGTGGACCATTACCGTTGGAACACGCTTGAATCGCTTACGCACACCCCCACTGCCGTGAACGTCGACGAGTTCCACAGACACTTCTTCATTCTGTTCGATGCCGGGGTCGCTAAAATCACCAAGGTTCTCTCCTTTGAGGTTCCCCACCTCCCCGAGCTCTCGCGTCGATGACACCATGATCAGATGGATCGGGTTCGATGGGTCAAATGCCGCGAAATTCTCCCCTTTATTCCAGTCTTCCACCATCGGACGCAGAGAGCAGACGAAGGCGGAGTACGTGAGGAGAGCGAAGAACGTCACGGGGAGAACGGTGTATAGAAATATTGGCGATCGTTTGTTCCATCCCAAAGTAGTAGTGGTCTGAGTCCCATTAATCCTCACCAGGCCCTCTCCTGTCGGATTTGGAACGTTAGAAAAACTGGATCGCAGATACTCGAACGCCGTAATATCAGTATCTCATAATACAGTAGTGCAAAGTACGCACTGTTCCAGAGAACTCGATGACACCGCGCCAGTACTGCTCCTGACATTATCGTGAGTATTCGCAAATGTGACGGTAACAGAGAGCCCAAAAAACTCACCAGCTCTGCAGTTAGGTTTTGGTTCACGTACCCACCATCGTCAACATTGGGATCATCAGGCAGAATAGTCGAGTATAAGATATCGCCGAGAGAATTTGAGACCAAACTTTGGGCACTAGTGGCAAGATAATCAACAAGCGAAGCCAAAAACAACGCAAGGTTCGTGTTGTTAGAGGTCAACTGTGTCGAATTGACAACGACGGCATTCAGCGTGCGGTATGCATAGGTGACGAGCGACGTGGTGAACTTGGGGGCGATTTGACAAGTCATCGTCTGTAAGAGTTGATATTTTTGAAAACCCTGGATAGTTACATCTTGCAACCGAGTCTGAGCTTCCACCCTAAAAGAATAACGGTGGCACGCTCACTAAATTGGGTCCAATTAAATTGTGACTGTCCGACAGGATAAGGGCAGACAAGAGAGGCCACATAACCGACTGCTGGGATAGAGTTTCCGTTACTTGCAAGGACTGCAAAAGACTGTTGTGCCGGGTTTCCTGATCTATGAGGTAAATCAAAATCCCATTGTAACGCTGATAGACCTTACCTTGAGTGCAGTTCAAGGTAAATGTCCACGCTGTCAACCAAGTATCGTTCCCAGTAAATGCAGAAATGGGAACTAAACTTGACGCTCGCGGTTCTAGAGCGGAAGCCGGAGAGCATGTCACATCCGCTGTGAGACCATGCTGCAACACGGTGAAGTTGCTGGGAGCCACCTGATGCTGAAGTGTACGAAACGGCAGAGTGGTTGGAGTGGACCCTCCAAAACTAAGGCCTGTGTTGTTCAGTGACAAGATCGAACTGTTGTATCCAATAACGGCTGGGAGAACTCCGCCTGACATTCTTGAGCTAAACACGCGGTAGAAGGGGTTGCACACATACCAGTTGATACATTGAACAAAACGCCGTCGAGGTCTAGTGTTCCGGACACCCTAAGGCTATGTTGTGCAGTGGAAATCCCGCTCAAGAGACTACCAACGTCGATGATCTGGGTCGAGTTACCTTGTGTGACTATACTCAAGTCAGCAACGAGGTAACGACCAGGGAAATAAATATTTACAAATACCACCCCCGGCCGTCAGGTTTTGGAGTTGCGACTCAAAGTAACCGCTACTGATATCAAGCTCTGATCCTGTACCAGTCGTATTAAATGCAATGACTGTCGGGGCCAGAAGGGTGGCCCAACTATAAGGTCGTAAGGAAAGGCTCGCGGAGGTGTGTGTAAAGGCAGGAACACACCACGAGGTCATCAGGTTTGCTAGTACAAACATGGCGGAAGTGACCAAAGTCGCGAGCAAGTGATTACGACTGAAGAAGTGACGGAGACTGAGGAGGTATTCACCCCTAACTAAAGCGACTCCACTGGCAAGTTCAATCGATGAGATGGGCTTGCGCATGCGGTGCCGCAGTGCTTCATTAAGAGCAGTAGTGAAACAACTTGGGGTAGTGTCGAGTACGTGCCCGGAAATTTTGAGAAACCGACGTACAAAGCGGTAGCCACAGACAGCACTGTTGCAATGGCCGTAACAACTAGTGTTACTTGCGACGGGTATGATGCCATGAGTTGTGCAAGACTGTAATGAATAGGAACGGAGTCATATAACAATACCACAGTGAGGAACCCCCATGCGAAGGCAAGAAGGATAGTTTGCCCCGCTGCAGCAGCGATAAGCTTGACAAGGTGACGGATTTGCATGAGTTGAAGGCCTGGTCTGAGGAGCGTCAATCCAGAGGCATTACTGCCCTTATAACCATCCCAGTGATGGATACGCAGCGTTCAGTTGTCCTCGTGCATACCACACTACCTGCGCTCCTGTCTCATGGAAACGGAAATGGGCACAGGAAATGGGCGTTAACAAAGGGCTGGGCGTCATGCGGAATGAGATATGTAAGCTTAGGCGCCACTTTCAGAGCGTTTGTCGACAGCCTGAAGACTGATGTTTTTTTACGTTACCTTTCTTCTTTTCAAAACTGGAAGGTAACAGCACAGTGATGAGCAACCTTTACAGGCGAGCGGGAAAGAAACCAGTAGGAACGAGTTAATCTTTTCATCTTCCAGACCCTTCAGTGATCACCTGCACAGAAAACATGTGGACTGCGAAGTTGTTCATTTATCAGCAGCCAAACCCTGACACTGTCTGCAAACGCGCGGCAGGAAGTGGATAGGAAAAGACGCCTTACGTGGTACTGCCCTACATTAGAACCTTATTTAGAAACATGGGCGTTTACTTAGTTGTCTGCCACTGGGTCGCTGGATCCGAGAGGCTTCGTTCTCATCAAAACCAGATGGCTGCAGCGTGCGTTCCCAGCACCCTGAGTCCTACGTTTCAAGGAACTTCTTCTCAGAAACATCAGGCGAACCTGTGGCCGCAACCTATTGATATCACAGCTTGTTGCTCTAAATACGACTGTTGAAACGTTGACCTTTGTTACAACATTTTTAGGTCTATGGTCTGCAGCAGCAACTCGTATTAATAGCACGATTCCAACATGATGTGGTAACTTACCACACTTAACTATAGCTGATGTATGACAGACCGCACCAGGAACATAGCACACCATAGCACACACGGGGCGGAGGAGCAACAGGACAGAGTGAGCGAGACAGGACACGCACACGCGCGTATAAGGGAACAACCAGGGTACAAGCGTTGACCATTTCGGGCTGCGAGCGGGGAGGGCGACCATGTGGGGGTGCCATGCGCTCTCGTGGTGGGGGGAATCCTTGCTACGTAGCAGGTAGGGAGCATGTGATTTCGAACCCGCACAAACGACTCGACCTTCCCGGCATGGTCTCGATGCGGCTGTCTTGTGAGTGGAGGCTGGGGTAGTCTTGGGGCCTGCGGAGATAAAACTCATCTGCCACGTCGGAGTCAGCTGGGGTTAGTGGCGTGGCTCAAGTCGGACGTGTGCTATCTCCGCAAGCAGCTCAGCAGGAGTTACCGCCTGATAAATCCAGTCATGTCATAAGGACAGGGCGCAGAGGTGTCTCTCCTCGCCCTCAGCGATGACTTTGACGAAGTTTTATCCTACCGCCCCTTCCCCAGGCCGCACATTTGCGAGCCAGAATTCACTTCCAAAGCTGCCCGTTCCTCCTCTCGAGGACACCTGCAAGCGGTATCTAGCTGCCCTCCGTGGCTTGCAAGACGACGAAGAGCATGCTGCGACTACCCGTGCCGTTCAGAGCTTCCTTCAAGGAGACGGTCCAGTTCTCCAGGAGCACCTCAAGCAGTGGGCTGCGTCTAAAGCGAGGTACGCACCCTCTTCTTGATCACGTCTAGAAATAGCTCCGACATCGAGTTCCGTGGACCCTTCGATCCTGCAGCTATATCGAGGACTTTTGGTAGGAGATCTCGTCTCATCTTCCAACTCCTCCTGCTGACTAATTGGTCGCAGGTACGAGAGTTACTTGTCGCACAGCGACCCCGTGGTGCTTGCGCTCAACCCTTTCTTTGTGCTCGAGTACGCCCATCTTCTCCTGGGATTGTCCGTCGAGCTGGATATCACTTCCTCAGGAATGATCCCACCCCCGACCGAGGATCGCAACTTCCGCGTGCTTCTGCTCTTATAATATCTTCGCTCGGATTCATACATGATCTTCGTGTCGGATTACTTGATCCCGATGTCGTCCGTGGGCGTCCACTCGACATGGACCAATATACGAGATTGTTCGGGACCGCGCGGATCCCAACGCAGGTGCGGATTTCCACCGATCGGTCACGCATAGGTATCACTGATCGTGCGGGAATAGAGGGGGTGCAAGATGGTCGCGAACGAGAGTGCACATCATATCGTCGTTCTCAGGCGAGGCCAATTTTGTGCGTGCTAGTTACTCCCCGTTGTCATCGATGATTCTGACGATATCCGGTCCATTCAGACTGGTTCGATGTGCTCGATGACGAGAATCGGCCTCTGTTGACTGAACGTGAGGTACTTCGGAACCTCCAGGCCATCGTGCAGGATGCAGACAAGACTCCCATTACCGACGTTCGTGGATCATCCATCTATCTACCACTTTTCGTGTATTCTGAATAGTACTCAGGTCGCTCGTTCGTCTATCGGAGTGCTTACCACCGAAAACCGAAAGACCTGGTCTCGGTTGCGCCAAGCGCTTACGGAGGACCGAACAAACGCTGCTAACTTGAGGCTCATCGACGACGCATTGTTTGTTGTCTGTCTCGACGATGCTGCGCCTGCTCGTGAAGGTGTCGAGAATCAGCGCAGCTTTGGAAATGCGAATGCGAATGGAGAAGACTTGGCGGCGCTCTGCTCCAACTTCTTGTGTGGAACGTACGATCTTCACGAGGGAGTTCAGGTTGGAACCTGCACCAATAGGTGGTACGACAAGGTTCGGGTTGCGTGCTGTGGTGTCGGTCGGTGACTGAGTCGTAATTGTATGGGAGCAGCTTCAGATTATCGTTTGTGCCGACGGTGCTGCCGGAATCAATTTTGAGCATACTGGCGTAGACGGTCACACCGTTCTCAGGTGCTTGGTCAGCTTTGTACCCTTTTCTCGTACTCACAGTTATGCGGACATTGTCAGATTCGCTGCCGATGTATTCACAGAGGGCCTCATGCTCTTGGCTCGTTCCATCAATCCTTCTGCGCCCACACTATTCCGTGCTCCCCTCTCCCCTCATGCAAGATCGTACAAGCCGCCGAGAACTAATCCAGGAGGCCATGGCCGTATCTCATCCATCACGGACGTCGCCTCTCCCTTAGAGAAATACGATACAAGTCCCGCCAAGCTTATTTGGTCACTTACGCCTCCGATCCGAGTTGGCATTCGATTTGCGGAGACCAGGCTAAGCGACTTGATTTGTCAAAACGATTGCCAGGCTTTGGAGTTCAAGGGTTATGGAAAGAACTTTATCACTAGTCACGGATTGAGCCCAGATGCATTCGTTCAAATGGCCTTCCAGGCAGCATATTTCGGTCTTTATGGTAACTCGAGCGCTCCAATGATGTAAATGGGCTAACCGGATCATTGTCAGGAAGGACCGAATGTACATACGAGCCTGCCATGACCAAAGCGTTTCTACACGGGCGTACCGAAGCAATTCGGACTGTGCAGACAGAGAGCGTGGAGTTTACCAAGGTTGGTACTTTCATTTTCCGCAGATCACAGCCACTGAGCTCGTTTCCATCGTTTTCTCAGACATTCTTTTCCGAGGCCTCCAACGAACAAAAAGTCGTTGCCTTGCGCAGAGCATGTGAGCGCCACGTGGCGTTGACAAAGGAGTGTAGCCAAGGTCTGGGACAGGATAGGCTAGTCCAGAAAAGATGATTCCAGATTAGCGATGCTAACCGTCGAACTAGACATCTCTATGCCTTGCGTTGCCTCTACGAACGCCAGTTTAGTGGGAATCTTGATCCCCTCCCCGATGATCCAGTCCCGAGCACCGCGACGCAGGTGGTGGCACTTCCATCCATATTTGCGGACCCCGGCTGGAGTCTGCTTAACACCTCTATTCTCTCGACGTCCAACTGTGGAAACCCGGCGCTGCGCCTTTTTGGCTTTGGCCCGGTTGCTGCGGACGGGTACGGCATCGGATATATTATCAAGGAAAATGGGATAAGCATGTGAGTGTGTTTACGAGCGTCCGCACTATCTCTGATTGGCATGCGCAGTGTGGCGTCATCAAAGCATCTCCAGACGAGGCGGTACTTGGATACGCTGCAGAGCTACCTGTTGGAAGTGCAGCGCATCCTCGTTCAGCTCTACTTGTCTGCGAACGAGCGACCTGCGCCGTTTGTTGATCATTCTGGTGTGCTTCGTGACTCCAAGACGGGACGGCCCATCAATGGTCAGAGTAACTCGGAGGATGGCACGAGCGATGGTCTCGAGGACACGATGAGTCAGGCATTCCCCCGTTGATATCTGAGCTTATCGGCTGATCAGTGTGGGACACAGCGGGATATTCCTTCTTCGACAGCGGTGATGTGGAGTTACTCGGAGGCCGGAAAAAGAGCCCCTACGCAAATATAGGCAAGTTTTGCCTCACCCTGAGGTCGATTTTGGCTGATTGGAGACTTCAGGAAAAGTGATCCCGCTGTCTGAATACTGATGCATGTACTTTATATAACTGCCATGACGAACGTATGGAGAGAGAGCGGTAGACGGGCCAGCGTGTGACGAAGTGATGTCGCAACTCACAAATATGAGTCAGCGATGAGGCGATATATATAAGTGGACAGTAAGGCTAGCGATGGCGAGATAACAGCGCGTCTCTCTCCTTTTCGTCGCCATGTCCCAACCACACACACTCCCCGACCTCCCGTACCCCTACAACGCGCTCGAGCCTTATATCTCGGAGACAATCACGAGGCTCCACCACGACAAGCACCACAAGGCATACGTAGACGCTCTCAACGACGCTGAGGCGAGTTACGTTACAAAACCCACCGTCAAGGAACGCATCGCGCTTCAGGCTGCCATCCGCTTCAATGGTGGTGGTCAGTCGCTTCTCCACATCAATCCCGTTATCATTATCGGGATCACGATCGATCAGCGGGTTACTCACCCTTCACCCTGACGGCCAGGTCACATCAACCATTCCCTCTTCTGGCCTATCTTGGCGCCCGTCAACGGTGGGGGTGGCGACGTGAACAGAGCGCCGTTGTTGAAGCGAGCCATTGAAGAAACCTTTGGCTCTTACGAAAAGTTTAGAGACGAGTTCAACAACACCTCGAAGGCGATCCAGGGCTCCGGTTGGGGCTGGCTCGTATGCGTCCATGTTCCTGCCCTGCGTTCGACGCTGACCGCCATGGTGTAGGGCTACAACGCCAAGAACAGAGTGCTCGAGATCGTGACGACGGCGAACCAAGATCCGCTGTTGTCGCACGTCCCCATCATCGGCGTCGACGTGTGGGAGCACGCATACTACCTGGATTACCAGAACAGGCGGCCCGATGTGAGTCTTTTATTCGGTGGGCGCACGCGCAGGACGACATGATCTCATCGCACGGGCGCTAGTATCTCAAAGCGATTTGGAACGTCATCAACTTTGAGGAGGCTGAAGCCAGGTTCGTCAAGGCAAGTGGTGGTGGCAAGTTGTGAACGCATGCTGGAGACGGGAATCGCGAACGGGTGTCGTGTAAACTATGATGTTGCGATGATTAAACGTCGGTTGTATTCTCTAGGATGGCGTATGTGACGATTGTTGGCTCTCACTGATGTCGATGGGCGATCGTCCACGAAATTACTTGCATCAGCTGGGTATGTAGAATACGGCTTTCGTCACATAAAGGCAAGAGCCTGGACTTGCTGGATGATCTAGCACATGAATGTGGTTGGCAGGACAACCCCTCATCGTCAAACAACAATATTCCAAACACTGATGGATGGCATTATAACCAACGCGTTTGTTAGGAGATCGACTTGGCTGGGACACAGGCTATAGCCACCACCTCCGAAGCTTGAGAGTGAGGCCGAAATGAGCCAGGCCAGGGGAGCCTGCCACTCACTTCGTTAGGCTGGGGCAGTGCAGGAAGCGGGAGGCGGGCTGGCGATAGGCGCGACTGATTAGCAACGAACAACCGGGTGGCGTCGCTCACTGGCTGACGAAGGAGACGGTTGATAAATAGCGACGGACCGGTGACGGGAGTTATGACGGACCCCAGCAGTGCCGGTGGAGGGATTTCGTTGCATGTTGGTCCTTGCTCTGCACTGCGAGGCGTCTGTGCCGATGGGCAAATGTGGAGGAATCATCGACTGTTTCACTCGGGTGAACATCGGCTGTGAGTCCACCTCCCAAGGGTGCTGGCCGTGCCGGGAACCGCGTTGGATGTAACGAGAGTGCTGGGAAGCGACGAGGTCAATCGTGACGTGCAGATGAGGCTGCGGACGATGTCAGTACAGGTGCAGGAGCCAGTGGAGCGAAGGATCGAAGAAGACCTACCTCAAGGAACCCACAGCGAGCCAGACGGCCCGGCAGGTGAAACGGTCACGACAGATGGCGTCGACGGCACCCAAGGACGCAAACAGGTCGACGAAAACGAGCACCAGGCCGGTCCGAGCGCAGAGAGTCAAGGGCCGGTCGGAGGGCCAAATCGAGTTGGACACGGGTACAGGTGGCTGGGACCGCTGGAGCAATGCGGATGACGCCCAAAGCAATCTTAAGCGTCCACAGAACGACGGAAATGGGCGCGAGGTCAATGCGAAGGTGCTACATCGAGTATAGAGCTGGGGTCTCGATGCCGGGTGACTCGGAGATATTTGTTTCTCAGCTGCGGGGTTCCAAATACTTGATTCTGAGCCACGAGAGCATCGGAGAGACCATCAGTATCATCGATGCACAGGGCGCGTGTCATCCAGACGCTTACCCGAATGTTGTGGAGGTAGGTGACGCCTGAGGAGCACAACTTCAAGAGGTCGAAGAACATGATCCTTACAAAGTTGCCTAATCAAGTGGTTTAGTCGTGGACGCGTCATCCGTGACAGGCCCTACCTCATTCTACACAGGACATCCATACCCGCATTGCCTCTCCACCAAGGGCATCCGGTGTGGACCGGCCGGAACACGTCCACGCATCGTTGTAGCCTCATATTAAAGGGCGAGGCCACATCTCTTGACTGTAAGATCCAAATTCCTCGATTGCCACTCATACGCTCATCATTCTCATTTCCTGCTCATCAATCTCGCGTCATGGTTACTAAAACGTTGACGACCACGACTACTGCAACAAAATATGACAGTGACCTTGCCCTCGTCACGTTGCGTCCGTGTCCATCCCGCCGTCTGTCCACCTCGTATTGCTGCGCGCACATCACCAAGCATGCGCGTCGCGATGTTCTCCGTCTCCCTCGTCCCGTCGAGTCCACGTCCCCAGCCGTCCGTCCACCTCGTATTGTAACCAACAACCCACGCAACGCCCCTCCTGCATCCTCCGATGCTGTCCACCATGCACCGTGAGTGTCAGAGACACGAGTTCCTTTGGAGGGGTATGATCCTTCTTGCGCTCTGGATCAACGCTGCATAGGGCATTGGGCGGGAGGAGGTCGTGTAACGTAACAAACAATTGCGCGAGAGTGCAACGCCTTTCAACCGGCAATCAACAAGGAGCCAGGATACGACAAACGTGATTGTGCAGGCCAGTTTGAGGTGCAAGAATGTAGATGCCCTCCTGATCAGTCGTCTCCATGACTGTTTGTGGACATGCGCGTGCGCACCAAGGTTTCAAGTCGGTGTCTGCAAATTGGAGCATATGGTGTACTACCTGTTCATTGTTACTGATCTCCTGGTTGGCTGATGTGTGTCAGGAGGATGTTGTCCTACTGGCATCTGCCATGCCAATGGTAAAGCTCTCCTTGAGGTCTGGATCAGCATTTTGTATGAGCTTGAAAACATCTGTAGTCATTGTTGTTGCTTTGGAAATGTCAGTGTGCTGACCCAGACCACCTGCTTTGCAAGCACACCAAAAAAGAGGGATAGAGCCTTGAGAGGATGGACAGTTGAGTCAAGGGTGCTAGAACCCTTGGATGGCCATGGAGCCTGGCTGAGTCCTTATTGGCTTCATGACCATCTGGAATTACACTGAGCAACAAAACTGTTGCAATGTTTGGGTAATTTGTAGTGTGGACAGTGTAACATGTCAGAGTGTGGGAATCATGCTTGGTACTAGTGACCTGAAATATAGTAGACACCATTGGCTATCTATAGCACCTTGGGTCATGTGATATGGCCAAATATGGCAGGAGATATGGCTATTTTAAAGTGGCCATGTCATTGCAACAGTTTTGTTGCTGACATTATGGATATCATAAATTAGTATGAAGTGTACCCTCCTTTGGCTTTAATGACCTCCTGAACCCTTCTAG
>JBBPLS010000463.1:0-17103 GCA_038089895.1 Boletellus ananas | reverse complement strand
AGTCATGCTATGTCGATCTCTAATGGATCTTAGATCTCATTAGGTTTAGATGCTTAATAGTGATCCTAATAGTGTCATTAGGATAATTCTACCTTAGTTTGATTAGGTTAGGATTGTTAATCCGGGTCACTATCAAATATTACTAGGACTTGGTATTACCTTTACTACCATAGTTTCCTATGGTAAACCGGAATTAGTCTGGAAGGTTTGGATTAACTTTTACCTTGATTAAGTGTATGATACACCTTAATCTTCGACACTGGATGCAGGTCACAAATATGTGTGGGCATAGGGGGGGCTCACTCAATCGATCATCATCGTATTTGATCAATGGGCTTCAGACGGAGATCGACGGAAACTCGATCTGAGTCTGCGGAGTTTCTACTCGTGTAGTACTACCTACCTCGGCTAGCTGCTACAAGGCATACCGAACAGGCTCTTACTGTGCCCTGTCGTCAGTGTGTAGGCAATAGCATGGGTATGGTGTGCCCACACAGGTCTCAGGCGTGGTTAGGCAATTGCACGGGTATACCCCCGGGTGTCCCAGCACTGACCCGTACCCGTTTCCACGGGTACTGGTATGGGTACGGGTTGACTCACGGGTACCGACTTGGAGTGAGAGGGCGACAACGACCGCGACAACGTGACACGATCGTCACGTTGTCGTCGTCGTCGCTGCTGTGAGGTGGGTGTTGGCGAGGGCGAGGGCGTAGGCGAGGGCGAGGGCGACGACGACCGCGACAACCTGACGCGCTCGTCACGTTGTTGTCTGTGGCCATATGGTTTTTTTTTTGCGCGCAGGCCACTTTATTTTTGGGTGTAGGCCGCTTTTTTTTGTGCGGGAACGGACTATTTGAGCGCGCCCAGGCCGGGGATTTTTTGGGAATAAATGTGCACATGTGACGCCATATTCCTGCACCTAGTGTTAGTGGACGAGGCTCGCTCGATATTGCTGTCCTACAAGTCTCCGGGACCGTCAGAGTCAGAGATAAATGGTACCTGAGGGATACCAGCACGGGATAACAATGTAAATCGTAGTACTAACTTCCAATATTCAAGGGATCATTCCTTTACGTTTACTTTACACCCAGATAAATTCTACGCTCAATCCATCCGATAATTACCAGGGAGCTATGCACTATGCAGCGCGGGCAGAAATGGTCGGAACTTGACCGTCCTTGCGCCATCAGCAATGCATGCTGTGCAGCACTGGCGTCACAGGAAGAATTACGTTTTCATACTTGGTTGAAGTTACTGAGTAGTGTCCACCTAATAATATCTATCCGGAATATAAAGAAAGGGCTGAAGACAAGGGCATCAATCGATTCACCTACATCCCCCCCCTCCATAAGGCAGACCAGCAAACAAAGCATTCATAGTCTCCACTGTGATCGTCGTCGTTCAACAACCATGCAACTCATTTTACTGTCTCCTGTCCTCGCTGTTGCTTGCATAATTGCTTCACAACTCGTCGGGACATCCCCTGTTCCCGACAGTAGTCATATCGGCCAGAGGAGGCCGGCAGCAGCCAGTAAGATTGGGCACCATGACACCAAGATAATTCACGCCACACTCACCCCTTCCACCTTAGGCTCCGATGAACAATTGCCCTGCTATCCCGGATGCAACGGTTGCTCCACCAGCTGCAAGTGACAAGTCCTCTCACGCCCGGTCTGAGGTTTCCACCGAAGTTCCAGACCCAGCACCGCCGCAACACGTGATAGCTCAGAAAACCTTTGTTCGTAACAGAGAGCATAGAGCACGCAAAGTATGAAAGGAGGGCTGGTACAGGGTCCCTTCGTAATGTTGTATTGGATGTGTGCAGGCATTGAAGGAGCCGGTCGAGATGTACAGGGAAACGAGGCTATGGATATCAACCTAACCGACACGTCAAACTCTTTGTCTAGGGCGGTACCTTATTCTTCTTCGAACACATACATACCTTCCCTTTCCCTCCCCCCTCTATATTTTCGTCGTCGTGTTCTCACAGTCCTCGGATCTCCTTTTTCCCGTTGGGGAAAGCTGTCCTATAGTGTTATCGTTGCCGTCTGGGAAGGGACCCAGATAGCATGTCTGTGCCGTTCCTTAACTCGGTGTCCAGCGCGGTGACTGGCATATATCTCGTCTTACCTTGTCTCGTTCTCAGCGCACGCGAGCTGTATAGCCGCAACACCCGTGCCGGTGTGTATGAGATCGGCAGCAGGTTATGCGTCCTGTCGCAAACTGTCAGGGCCAGTCATTTTGTTACCGTGTCTGCGGTCGCATTCGTGGAGGGTATGGTAGAGAAGCACGGGAAAACAGTGCCCAGAGAGAGTCCGGCTGGGTGTGGTTGCAAAGGAGGAGTATTGAGCGAGAGCCCAAGGGGATGAAGCCCGGGTGTGTCCATCGAGAATCTGCGCTCGAGGCAGCTTCTCGCTGAGCCAGGTTTGGCGTCGTGTCCCCCGCATCTCCACCATCTGCATTGCGCTTGAATTGCCAGACCCAGCGGCCTCGAAGTGGGTGTCTGCATGAACAAGTCGCTCTGCCACCATTGCTAACCTCTGTACCACTGGTGCAATTACCGGGGAGACTACACAAAAAGGTATAGTCTTTCAGGCGTCAGATACAACAGAAAAGGAAGTCGTTGTACAGTTCCCACGGACTTTTGGAGAAACCTTGTCAAGCGAGGTAACTCGGCTTCAGCCTGTGGGATGTTCTGCACAGTTTTTGGGTCTTGTGTGCGACTCTGGTACGCTCTCTTTTGGCCTTTCTTGGTGCCTGTGCTGATTCGTCCCGTCTCCAGCCAGCGGTCGCGTTCCGAGTCATATCGGCTCGCAGTGTGCGCCGCTCGTTGTGCCGTCCATTCTACTCCCTCTCCCGTCTAATCCGTCAGCATTACCGTAGCTTTGGCGCTCTCAGCTGCCTCCGTCTGCCAATCCGGTCCGCTTGCCAACCTGGCCTGGTGGCTCCGGGCCTCGACTTTCCGCATCTGTGGAGTTCGTTCAGTCGTCGTATGGATGCTATTGTGGTCTCAGAAGGCTTCATGTGCAACCATATTGCCTCCCGGATCATCGAGCTCGCGCAGAAAGGCGACTTCTCCACTCGCTCTACCCCCTATTTGATGCGTACTGGCATCTTCCGCAGCTTCTTCGACCTGTATTAAGGGTCCTCATCGCAACTGAATGCCCTCTGCACGTCCCGGTCGCCTCCCAGCACGGTCTGGCTGCCATGAGCCTTCTCCAGTGAGTACTCCCTGCCCAGTTGCTCTGGCTACCCGCTGACTCGTTCTGACGTGTTGGACAGCTCCCTTGGAATGTTTCTGGAATCATCCTCGCTATCCTCTGACGATAAAACTGCCGGTTTGAAGCTGCTGGGCATGTCCTCGGGGCTCGCACACGCCGTACGCTCCATCGTATCCGGAGTCCTCTGGTAGTACTAGGTGGTGATTGCCCTCGTTAGCCTCTGGCACCGATCACTCGCATAGCGCTATGTTCCCCGTCTCCACCTCAAAAGGCTCCATATGGCCGTCCGAGACACGCTCCCCCTCAGTCCCTACGTCTGGAGTTGGCCCGGGGACCCTCTGTTAACTCCTTCACCAGCGCGCTTGCCCTTTGTCATGGTCTCGCTGGTCTCGCCACCTGGCTTTGGTGTAGGTGCCGTCTTTGAACCATGCAGTACATCTTGATGTTCCTCTGATTTCCTTGGTTGATTTACTTCGTTGCCATCACTTCCCGCTTCTCTATGACCTCGTCCGTGGCCTCTCGCCCTTGGCTGACCGATTCGACATCCCTCCGACCATCAACCATACAGGTGGGAGTTGCGTCACACGGCCCAAGGCTTGTGGCGGTACCTGTAGGTATTTACGCCGGTACCAAGTCCCGGTGTTCAGCACATTTCGCTGACGTGTGCACTAACGAACTCATCCTCGTGTCCTTTCCCAACGGCCACTGTCCATCTCCTAACTGTGCTGCTGTGGTCCCTACCCCCCACTCCTCTCTGTCTCGAATCTTGATTGCCGTCGTCCCCGTTCACCCGTTCACGATCGCCAACACCCGCGGCACTTTATTTCATGTGTGCGGTCACCCTCATATACTCAGCACGGTCCATTGCGACCATTCGATCTGCCACCACGACACAGGCGGGGTGCCTCTTTTCGTGTACACCAACCCCGCACACTTTCGATGCCAAGCCATCCCGCTCACGAACACTACATGACGCCAACCCATCATGCATCAACCCGAGCGCGGACACCCACTTACCGCCCGTCGCCTACACCACCAGCGAGGATGTATCACCGGACTGCCATCTCATATGCCAGGCCATCAGGATGTCCTCAGGTGCTATTAAGGCGACCCCTAAGGTGCGAGACAAATGTGAAGGGGAGTGTCATGCAGGTGGGGGTAAGCGAGGCTAGCTCGCCTAAACCAGTGGTGCGCTGAGGGCCACTCCCACGGAGGGATGTCGTTTCCACCTCCCCCATTGGCATTTATTGCGGATGCTGTGCTGTCCACCCCAACGGTATCCGCGTAGATCGGGCCCAATGAGCGGCGCAGTTTAGGGGGCAACAGCACTTTGCTGCTATCCGGGGACCACATGCGAGGCGGACCGAGCTGCCATCCCATACGCTACCATCTGGACAAGGCACACCACTCCTTCGATGATGAGCACGAGCAGAGATGGTCGGAGTTTAATCGACCCAGTTGCACCGCATTGTCACCTACATTGCTGTGCGGCCCTGGTCCCTGTGGCTTCGTAGCTGCGGCACTGGAATTGCGGGGCGAATCATGCTTTCATACTTGGACAAAGTGACTGTCTATCTGGAATATACATATAGGATTGGCCTCAGACATGGGTATCGATCGATCCTTCCCCTCCCCACAAGGCAGACCAGCAAACAAAGCATTCATATTGTGTTCGTCGTCGTTCAACAACCATGCGACTCATTTTATTGTCTCGCGTCCTCGCTTTCACTTCCATAATTGCTTTGCAATTCGTCCAGGCATCCCCTGTTCCAGACAGTAGTCATATCGGACAGAGGAGGGCGGCAGCAGCCGGTATGTATTGGGCACCCTGACGCCAAGTTAGACTTACCCCTCCTACCTCAGTTGATGCGGCATCATCATGCTATCACGGGTGCAGCGGCTGCGTCGACAGCTGCCACCATAATCGCGACGGCCGGAATGACCATTGACAAGTCCCCTCACACTCTGTCTGCGGTTTCCAGATCCCGCACCGTTGTAGCACATGACGGCCTAGAAAGCCTTTATTTGTGATGCAGAGAGCATAGAGCACGCAAAGTATGAAAGGAGGGCCGGAACTTGAACGTAGCTAGCACAGGCCCACTTGTAGGTTGTTACGGTCTTGAATGTTCCATGGAATCTGTATACATGCTTTTCGGCTCTTCATTTCTGTCACTGATGCATTGAAAGAGTGGACAATACACAGTGATCTGGATGGTAGAACGTTTTCAAAGGAAAGCGAAGCTGCACAAGCGCTCAACGTCGTCGATCCTACATCCAGTAAGGAAAGACGTGACAAGTTCGTGCAAGATGCCACCACGAAGCAACTTAAGCTATCATGCCACGGTGGTCGTCCTCTATTGGTGATCACCCCCAGAGTGCAATCTCCGTGGCGCGATAGTCAATGATCTGGTTTTTTCCAGGCTAGGTCGGATCGAATGGGTGAAGCTTGGCCTCAGCCTTCCTCGTGGGTTGTGATGGCCTCTGGGACGTTATAGATACTTTTTGTGTCTTGCGGGCAAGTCTGGTACGTCCTCTGCTTGCTATTCTTGCGCCTATGTTGATTCGTCTCGTCTTCAGCTAGCGGTCGCGTTCCAAGTCGTATCGACTCACAGCATGTGCCGCTTGTTGCGTCATCCACCCTACACCCCCTCTCATCTCATTCGTTGCCATTGCCGTAGCTCTGGTGCTCTCCGCGTCTCCCAATCCTGTCCGCTCGCCTGCCCGGTTGGGCCATGACTTTGCACGTCTGGATCGACGTGGAGCTTGTTCCCGTAATTGTCTGGATGTCTTGGTTGTCGTGAACGTTGTTCTGTGCGGCCATGTTGCCTTCCGGGTTGTTGGGCTCGCTCCGGATGCTTGGAGGCGAGTATTCCACCCGCCTTACTAGTTCTCTGACCTATACTGACATCTTCCGCAGCTTCTCCGGCTTGTACTGGGGGTCCCCGTTGCTTCCTGACATGGTCAGCTTGCAATGGGCCTTCTCCAGCAAATATTCCTCGACCACTCGCTCGGGCCTTCCACTGACCTGTTCTGACGAGCTAAATAGCTCCCCTGGACGACCTCTGGAATATCTGTCGCTATCCGCTGTCGGTGACTCTGTCGGTTCATAGCTGCGGCACGTGTTCTCGGCGCTCGCACGTTGGCATGCTGTCCGTTCTCCCCGTGCTCAGCGCGCGGGAGTTCGTGTTGTCGTTGGGCAGTTTTAGCGGTTTTGGTGGGGCTTGTGGTGTATCTCGTCCTCTGGTGGTATGTGCTGATCGCACTTGTCAGCCTCTAGCATCATTCGCTCGCATATGTTGTGTTCTCCGTCTCCACCTCGGTCGACTCCATACGACCATCCTGGATGCCCTCCCCCTCAAACCTTGCATCCGAGGTTGGCCCGGGGACCTCTAGTCGTGGTTCGCTGATCTTGCCATTCAGCTCGGCCTCAATTTATCTCTGCATCATACTAGTGCAGTCCATCTTGATGTCCCGTGTGTTTCCTCGGTCGACTTGTCCCGTTGCCATCACCGCCCATCTCCCCTACCACCTCGACATTGCCCTTAGCGGATCAGGCCTAGCCCGGATGGCGTGGGTATGGACAGCATCGCGCGCGCGCTCAAACGCAATCAGGTGCCCGGAAATAGCCTCTGCTCAATTTGCCCCTGGGAGCAGCATAGCCGCCCCGACCGCGGCCCTGAGCACAGGCATCGCGGGCCCCTATCCTGGAGGCCCTCTGTGTCCCAGAGACGGGCACCCAGCTGGCCCGGCATATAGGATAACAGCTTGATCATTTTTGCTCCGCACACAGTCGCCAGGCTGCGGTCCTTCTGCCTGTGACCTCCACGCCCGGCTGTCCCTCTCGATACCCCTCTGACCTCCTCAACCCGTTTCCCACTCTCCGCTGTGTCAGGTGGTTCTGGAGGTACATCTAGATGACACTCTACGCCATTCGGCGTCTTTTGGCATGTCCCAACCCCCAATGTCCGTGGAAACTATATAATGACGGAAAAGGTTTTCTTTTTTGTTGCATGTGGTATTTCCTCTTTTGTGGTATCTTCCAGCTCAACGAGACTGACACCACCTATAGTCGTCGAGCGAGGGATTGTTGACATCCATTCCTCCACCGCACCCGGATGAATGAGCCCCATCACTCTGATAATGAACACAGGTAGAGAGGATCAGATTTTGATCCATGTGCCGTCGTAGCACTGTACGCTGGCGTGTAATGGCCATCCGGCTTCATGGCAGTTCGCCAAGATGGTGCAAGGAACCATATCCTCCGAGGGTACTTGGCTGTGCACAGTGCACTAATCAAATGGTGCCCGCCTGATATAAGCCTCGAACGGGCGGAAACCAAGGTCATCTGTCCACTCAGGCTCACCCCCCACAGAGACGAGCCATTCGATACCCTGTACGCGGGTGCCTTTCGCTGCAGCAATCATGCAACTCGCCCCACTGTCTCGTATTCTTTTAGTCGCTTCCATGATCACCGTACGGCTTGTCATGGCATTCCCCGCTCCGGGCAGTGGTTCTTCCTACAGGAGAAACGTGGCAGAAGTCGCAAACCATAACGGTAAGGACGGCGCCATCACGCAAAAACAAGAATTACATCAGATTTAATCCATCCTAGCAAGCGTTGTTGCTGAGCTCTCGTCCCCTGCGCCAAGCGCCACTGCCGTTTCAGGTCCTACTACGGACCACGAAGACACGGGAGACACACTCGAGTGTAAGCACTGAGCGTTGCGCAGGTCTGTCCGTTTGTGAGACTTACCCTCCCATCAGCACTCGATGGCCTAGAACTAGACGTCCATTTTCATCCTCAGTGGCTCTGAGAGCATATAGCACACAGAGCACAACAGGAGGGCTAGAAGAACGTTGTTGGGCCATAGTCGCCGGACCATGGGAGGGTCATGTGTGCATATTAGGCACATGATTGGGACAGTTCGGACGCGTGCATAGATGTAGATGTTCGGAAGGCTTGTTTCCCAGACTTTGGTCCATTCCAGCCGCTATTTATAAGTCGCAGGCTGTGTTCGTAGAGTTGACGTAGACACAATCTGAGATGTCTGATCCGGGTTGTAGTGATTCCGAGTCGTTCGTCCAGCGCCGTCGTTTTATAATGCGCAGAGGCTTCCGAGTCGCCATATCATGCGAGAGATGATCATGAGCCAGGCCCGATCAAATGAGAGATACTCAAACACTACGAGACGTTTTCCTTCTTTGCAATCCATCGCCCAGGGTGGTATATTCGTCGGCGAAGTATCGATCGAAAAGGCCTAAACACAACACGATGTATACATGATGACGTATTCATAATCCTCCGGGCGCCGAGACACGCCCAGACTGAAGACAGTCCTGAAGTTCGACTAGACAATATAAGCATGCATTCCTTGCCCTCACTCTCGTAATCCAATATACTACCCTCTCGGCGTGTATTAAATTACACGCTAGCAACGACTCAGGTGGAGTGAGAGTGCTGATGCTGGCACGCAAGGCGACCCAGCATGGAATTCTTCGACAGTCTCCTTGAGATTCTGTGCCATAGGGTGTCGTCGCACGCGTGACCCATCCGGAAAGACAAGATGGCCATTCATGCGGGCGATCCACACAATGCGGAACTGCTCTGCCACGCACGGACAGTCGCGCAAAAAGTGGGGCCCATCACAGTAAAAGCAACAAACGAAGGCTGCAAC
This sequence comes from Boletellus ananas, assembly GCA_038089895.1. NCBI lineage: Eukaryota > Fungi > Basidiomycota > Agaricomycetes > Boletales > Boletaceae > Boletellus > Boletellus ananas. The sequence goes on along the minus strand of JBBPLS010000463.1, from coordinate 8,207 downwards.
AGCCCGATGAGAGGGAGGATCTGTGGGTGGGTTCTTGATCCCAAGTGGACGAGGTACAGCCCAGGCTTGTGCAGTAACAGGGGCGATGCACGCGAGTCGCGTATAGAGGACAGCATATGTTGGATCCGCGACATCGAGAGAGCGCATCTCTCGAGCCACGTCCTCTACTTTGTCAAGTCCCGATCGCGTAGGCACACTGGCTCGTCCTCATCATCCGAGTCGGTCCGCACGTCATGCAACGCGCGTGGTCGTCTTTCAGTGGCACCACGAGTGGTCAGGATACCTCAGCCTGAGCCGCTTATGGATGGCACATCGAAGCGTGATAGGTAGCCCTACCCAAAAGCAATAGTCGCGTTCACTGGCAGCTATCATCCCGTTCTCAACGAGCCAGGTGGCGGGTGGCCGAAACGCTCGGTAATACTGGAATAGCTCTGCGTCCGTGGATATGTCGTCGCAGGGAGCGGGGAGAGATCCTGGCGAGTGGACTTGAGCCCCTTCTCTGCGCCAGGATAGAGATCGAGGACGCTCGCCCGGAAGAGCTCGTAGTCGTGGGTCTTGTACCCGGGCATCGTGACCCATAGCCACTTTGTATCCCTGTCAACGTATTGTACGACCAGTTTGCACTTTTCCGAGTCCGTCAGCGTGCATGGATCGGCAAGGAGTTCAAAGTATTCGAAAAATCCCAACAACCCGGACGTCTCTTCAGTGAAGGTCGGGGCTTCGGTTAACATCGGGGCAGGCATGGAGATGATGCCCCCAACGCTCGAGGTAGACATAGCAGGCGGTGGCAATGGTGATACGCTGAGTGACTCGGGTGATGTTAGAGTTGATCGGGTAAGCAACCATCAGGGCTGGCTGGAAGGGATAGAGGATACGGGAGGTAGTAGTGAAGTCAAGGGTAGCAACTTTTATATGGATGAGCCACGATTCAGCGGACCACTCAGTGCAGAGTGGCTCATTCTAAGGATAAAGAGAGGGAAGACGAGACGGGTGGGCCATCACAGGGCTACTCTGAACGCTTTGAGGTATCGATGCAACGGTGGAAGTGAAAGACGCGAGAGGAGAACATGAAAGACAATTGCAAGCTTCGTTATGTAAATGCAATGATAAGTATTCATCGGCACGTGTTCTTGTCCTCCGATATCCAGGGTAGACTCCTCTCAGAGACAAGTGCACTACAATCGTGATCACTGAATGGAGCACCGTGAGGGCTCAGAAGCCTTGGCCTTTGCCTCTTCTTCCTGTCTCCTTTGCGCTTCCTCCCTTTGTCGCCTTCGCTCCTCTCGTAGGCGTGCTTCTTGCCTTTCAGCTTCAGCAAGGAGTTCCAATTCCCATTGCCTTTCTGCCACGCGGGTTCTAGTTTCCAACGATAATTGTCGCTGCACCCGCTCGACTAGCTCCTGATGGTGCTGCCTCGTCTCCTCCTGCTTTCTCTCTTCTCTCCGGCGCGCCTTCTCTTCCTCTTGTTGCCTTCGTTCCTCTCGTACGCGTGCTTCGTTCCTTTCAGCTTCAATCCGCTCCAACTCCCGCCGCCTTTCTGCCTTGTAGTTTTCTAGCCGTTGTCGTCGCGCCCACTCAACCAGCTCTTGATTGCGCCGCCTTACCTCCTCCTCTTTCTCTTCTTCTCGTCTCTGGCGTTCTTCCTCTTCCTCTTGTTGCCTTCGTTCCTCTCGTACGCGTGCTTCGTTCCTTTCAGCTTCAATCCGCTCCAACTCCCGCTGCCTTTCTGCCTTGCGGTTTTCTAGCCATTGTCGTCGCACCCGCTCAACCAGCTCTTGATTGCGCCGCCTTGCCTCCTCCTCCTTTTTCTCTTCTTCTCGCCTCTGGCGTTCTTCCTTTTCCTCCTCCTCTTGTCGTCTTTGCTCCTCTTGCATGCGTGCTTGCCTCTCAACCTCCGCAATCCGCTCCAACTCTCGTCGCCTTTCTGCTTTGCGGTCTTCCAACCATTGTCGTTGCGCCTGCTCGACCAGCTCCTGATGGCGCCGCCTTGCCTCCGCCTCCTTTCTCTCCTCCTCTTCTCTCTTACGCGCCTCCTCTTCCTCTTGTCTTTGCGCAGCAGCGGCCCTTTCGGCTTGTAGTCTGGCCTCTGCCTCAGCCATGCGACGACGATGCTCAGCCACCGCCTCCTCGCGCTTCTTCTGCGCCTCAAGTTGCTGCCGCGCAATCTCCTCCAGACGCTTGGCCTCCTTGACACACGCTGAACAAGTGGTCGGCCGCCCGAGTCGACACTCCCACGTGATCTTGTGATGTGCCTCGTCGCACAGGACGCTCAACCTGTGCCTGCACTGCGACGTGTCGTGCGGATCGCTCAACCCAGCCGAGCGGTCGGGATGGCATTTCAATTGACACGCGTGTCCACAAGCGAGCACGAATCCACTGTGGATAACGTGAGAAAAAGGGGATACGATGCGAACGTGCGCGTTCGGGGTCGGCGTCATGGCGAGTGACGCCGGTGCTCGTAAAACAACGCGACTCACCATGGCTCCGTGCATCCACCGTCCGGGCAATGATTGTCAAAATCGATCGCGCGCTTGAGCAAGGTGGCGCGCGTGGGGTGCCTGCCACACCTGACCGGGAACCCTTCATAGACATGGTGGCCCTTATTGAGCAGGTCAAAGAACCGTCGCCAGAGGGCGCCCCCTTTCCTGGAATGCAAGAACGTGCGCGAGTTGCCAATCAGGACGAGCCCGTTCCGGGCACGCGAGAGGAGGACGTTGAGCCGCTCAGGAGAGTCCATGAACCCGATCGCGTTCGACTTGTTCGACCGCGTCAGGCTCGCGATCACGATGTTGCTTTCCTCGCCCTGGTAGTTATCTATTGCGGGGGTCGAGTGTTTCGTAAAAAAAAAAAAAAGGTCAACAGACACAGACGAACCTATCGTAGCTAGATGAATCCGGTTCTTCTTGGATTTGGGCTCGGACGATCCAGACGGGGACAGGCCCGCGCGTGCCAGATCCGACGAATCCATATCGTTCAGGATTAGATCATTGTCGCTGTTTAAAGCGTCACGGAGGTGGTGAAGTTGGCCGAGGTATGGGGTGAGAACGACGATGTCCTCGCTTCTGTACCCCTGTTGAGCGAGGAAGCGCACGATCCTGAGTACCATCTGCACTTCGTACGTGTTTTGCTTTGATGATTTCGTGCCACCATCAGCTCGGTCGGCAATCAGTGTGTCCTCGTCTTCGGGATGGGAATGGTCCACGAAGATAACGTTTGATTGTACCCCACGGATGTCAGGTCTGTCATAGGTCGAGGGAGCATCGGCGAGCTCAGGATAAGTGAGCTCTCGAACAAAGGCAGAAATTTCCGGGCGCATCCGATGCTGGGTCGAAAGGGTCTCATGGGGGTAACCTTTGAGAACGAGCCGTTCAAAGAGCGACCGGTTCAGGTCGAACCCTTCGCCTCTTTCGACGGTCAACTGATAATTGTTCACCTTTGGGCGCAACTGCCTACAATGTGCCCTCAGCCGCAGAAAATAAACAAGTCGATGTAGTTGGTGACATACTTGTGGTCCCCGATAAGAATCATCTGATCGACCGTGTGCGATAGTGCAGTCAAGATGTGACTTTCCAGGATCTCGCCAGCCTCTTCCACTAGAAGGACATCAGGACCGACCTGCTTGAGCACGTCAGCGTAGATGGCCGCTCCTGTAGTCGTACACGCGATGATCCTCTTCTTCCGCAGGGTTGTCACAGTCGGCTGCGCAATCTTTCGTGTGATCTTGTCCTGAAGCTCATTGTAGATCTTGCCAGTGTTGCATATCGACTTTACAGCATCGTTGACAAGCTCCTCCTGTAACCCATCCAGTAGCCGCTGGCGGGCAGAGCGGTCCATACCCCAGATCCGAGCTGATGCTTGGATATGAGGTTCACCACTCAACACCCCAGCGTCTAGACCTCGCTTCCACCGTGAAAAGAGATAGTCGCTTTCAATAGCACGCCCTCCAGGCCCAACGCGTTCCATGCCATCCTCAGTCAGGAGAGGCACGTGGAACGCGTCGGAATACTCGGGGTATTCGCGTTTAAGATGGGCCATTAGATTCCCACCCAGGACGGTTTTGAACTCCCTTTCAAGTACGTTTTCGTGCGCTAAGGCGGAGTGTTTGAGCCCGCCAATCTCTTTCCAATCACGCACGCGCTCGCGTGGTTGACGGTAAAGAGAGAGATGCTCCGTTGACTGGTTTGCACGGCCGCCGAGGCGAACCATGGATTCAGCAGGAACGTCGTAGCTGAGAAGATCTCCAAGAAACTGGTCCAGCGCATGGTTAGTGTAGCAAACGACGAGGAGCGTTTGTGCGGTCTCGTCATGTATTGCTTTTGAAAGGAGGGCACCTATGAATGATTTCCCGGTCCCTGAAATAACTGTGAGATAGTTGCTAGATGAGTACGGTGATGGCGTTACCTGGCGGGCCTTGGATCAATGATACTCGTTGCTGAAGTCCTGCAACCAGTGATCTTGCCTGAGCTCTGTCGAGACATATGCGCTTGGGGAGACTTAACAAGTTGCCTATATCAACGGAAGGGTTTAAAGTAACCACGTTGGCGAGGCGTAACAGGGCATGGTCGCCCAGTGAGGCTTCGATTGGCAACCCTGAATTCCAAAGTATGATGTCTTCCGAGAGAGGGGACGAATAATTCTTCAGTGCGGCGAGCACAGGTTCGAAAGCAAATACAGAAGCAGCAATTTGAACGAGTTGTACCGTCTGTCCCGCGCGAAGAGAGGTGAGGGTCTTTCTAACATTGACATCGCTATCCAGCTGCAGAACTATCACCGGAGGATTGGAAGCCAGAAGTTCCTCCACGCGGTTCACCGTCCCAAAGCTGATGATCTCTCGACCTGAGACGAGGCAAACAAGAGATTGATTCCTAAGAATCCTCGATCCGTGAGGGTCCTTTGAGATAAACTTCACTCGAGCTGCCTCTTCCTTTTTGCCTTTTAGCTGGGGGAGATCGCTATCACATAGCAGCTGGACACCCCAGCGAGTCTTCCGATTATTGGGACCTGTGTAGACACCGCTCATGGATACGTTGACACGAAGACCACGATACTTTCTATTCTCCTGCAACGCAGCCTGGACTTCCTCGCGTATATCGAATATCATGTCTTCGCGGAGCATACGAAATGTATTATCCAAGTAATCCTTGACGGGTGTCTCGGACGCATCAAGTTCATCCTGGAGCGCTGTACGGAGGAATGGAGGCTTCTGACACTGTATCTCGCCGGCAGTGGGGAGGATAGCAATATCATTGTAGTCAACGAAATCGTTGTCATGCCGTCCGCCAGGTCCGTTTCGAACATCATATGCGGTCAGAGGACCAGTAGTGGAGAGGATATGCTTGATGAGATGACCCGTCTCCCGGGTCTCTTGTTTAGACGACGTGGCGAAGGTGTTTTGAATGGATGGTCGAGCTGCAATGTCGCGATAGGAAGTGGTGTCCTGGTCTCGTAAAGTCAAGAGTCGAGAGAGCACTTTCGCGAAGACTAATTGGGTGTCTTCTGTCAACTCGTCCCGTTCGAACGCACGAACAAAGGCACCCCAAAAGATGGGAGGTTCCACGATATGGAACAACAGGTTGTCTAGGGTGTCGCCGCCTACATCGGAGGCTTTCAAGAGATATTGCAGGGTAGTGGAACCCACTCCGTTCATGAAGTCGACTGACAGGTCGCATCGAATCGCAGACTGGACTGAAGACAGACCAAGGGCGCTCTCAGTGATTGCGTCCAGGCATGCGGCGGGGTCGTCTTGGGCACAGAGCCCTTGTAGGAAAAGAGTGGCGCCACGAGAATCGAGCTTGACCGACCCAGATAGAACATCTTGGAAGCGTTTCTTAAGTTTTAGAACACGGTTGGACTGAGAGAGTGCAGGATTCATGCGGGGTTCAGTTGAGCAAGTGGAAATGGAAAACGCGCAAGGAAACGCACAGCAGGCGCCCGATTATGGCACGAAGTGATCCTCGCAGCACTTGGAAACACCGTACTCAAGCAAGTTGCCAAGCACGTGCCGTCTTTGTCGCGGTCACCAAGACTCCACCCGATAACTGGACACTAATTACTCTAATGCATATCATTACAGTGCCGGTAGTTCGTAGATGCAATTGTATAGCGCTCCACAGTGCGAGCTTTCAAGCCAGAAAGACTGCACCACCCCTCGGCTATGCCATCCAAATCAGCTTGGTCCTGACACCTTGATTACATCCAGACCCACCTGCCTACCCTTGGCGCCGTCCTTTTTCTTGTACATGCGTCTTGAGCCTCGAGGCGGACAACTCTGAGGACTCGACCAACTATCGAGACGCCTCATTAACCTTGAGGGCTTTCCGTGGCCGTCTCCTCCCGCACCGGGGATGAAGAAGCCACCCAAGGAACGCCGCGGGATCCACAAGAACACTCGCTCCCGCCAGTTGCGAGATGGAGACGGGAGGGTTATATAGAACCCTCCTTCGCGTAAGGCTTCTTCGCAAAGAACCCCGAGAACGCTCCAAGTTAATCGGGGGACTCAAATTAGCACTCACAGCGACCCACTACAGTCACACATTCATGTTGCATCCTCGTTCACAAAATGTTAACACCTATGAGACAGAGAATCGAACCTTTGACTTCTAGCTAGTATGAAAGCCTTCTCAGACGAATCGCAAGCCTTAACGCAGATGGTATCAGTCAGAAGAACCGGGACAGGGAATAGATGTAAAGTTACAGCGGGCACGCAGCGGGAGATCGTCCGACCAGCACTACTTGGGGCGCTAAGAGAGGGACTTGAAGAAGACCAAGGCGACATCGCCGGAATACGACGGTCAAGAAGTAATGTTCAAGCTCATTTTCCTGCCAAATACTTGTTTTCCAAAATATAGTTGTACCCTGCCGCAATTTTTCTGAGAGCACACTGTCAGGCTAATTCCATCACTGTGTCGCTGGTGTGTTTGGGTCCAAGTAATGGTCAGGCTGCTGACTCAGGCGACGCGGGCCAACGCCACGAGGGCGGTCCGCCGGTCCGCAGTGCCGGGGTCGCGACCCATCCCCCAGTGCCAACTATAAAATCATGAAACTCTCGATGCAGTGAGCGGAACGGCTGCAGTGATCGACACTGTGTGTACTACATTCAAAGTATCGGACTTTCTCAGCAACATGTCCAACTGCCAAGCAGTAGTGCTCCTGAATGATGCATGATGCGTGCCACGCGGGGGCGAGCTCGCCACAGCCCATGCCAAACCATGACTCGAACGGCTCTTCCGTGTGTTGCGCGCTGTGGATTCAGCAGTGGGCCCGGAACGCCTGGAGGCCCTCGACGACCGCCCCATCGCCGTTAGCCCCACGCGCCATCCGCGGGGACGTGCTCGTCTCGCTGTGGATCTTGTCGGTCTCAAACTTCGCCAAATCGTTCAAGTTCATGTCCGCGTTCGACCTCCCTTGGCCAGCGGCCGCTGCAGATGAGGTTACATCCGCCGTTCCAGAGGGGTCGCCGGGCTTCCCGCTGAGAATGGATCCAGTTGTGTGTGTGAACGAAGGAGAATACAAAGGGACGTAGATGCCGAGAAGACTCTTTGCCCCCTCTCAACACGCACAGGCCGTAGCGTGGAACGAAAGGATAGTCAATTTCGATGTTGGGCACCACCAGAGCGTGTGCAAGCCCTGTCACTGCGAGGGAAGATAAGGCAGCGAACACGAATGAAAGTCAGAGGATGGCAGTGCACACTCGCATAGGTGAAACGCAGATGAGAAATCTGGGATGACGAGGGAATATTGCGATAAGAGCAAGATACACAAATAAATGAGGGATTCATCGATAACGATAAGGAAGGGGCAAAGAAGCAGATTGCAGCAGAGCGCAAGGTGGGACCCGACGGGAGACGAGACTTGAAATAAGCTGTGCAAATATTCAGAGCTCGCGCCACTAGGATTACTTGGTCGCTTGGCCTACCGGCAATCGGATTGGGTAGAGAAGGTGCCTGGGAAACTCTTATAGCAGAGGCACATTATCCACACGGGCCTGTGACACAGCATCATGATGTCTGAATTGCCTGGCCTAGTAGACATACAGTCCCTGAGAATATGGATATCGGTGGATGTCATACCCGTGATCTGTAATTCACCTGTCACTCTGCATTACCATGTCTCTTCGAAAAGCTTATAGCTCGACAAAATGCTGAATGCCAAGTCATACCACTCACTGAACGAGGACTGCCGTCAGCACCAACCGCCCTGGTTCCGTG
>JBBPLS010000462.1:0-17214 GCA_038089895.1 Boletellus ananas | reverse complement strand
GCTGCTGCTGCTGCTGTGCACCGCCGTACGGACTGACCGCGTAATCGTTTCGCGCGACCTGCTGCTGCTGCTGTGCCAGCGTCAACGCCCTGCTCGTGTCGTGGTACCCACCCCCATAGGACTGAGGGGGCGGCGGCCCGGGCTGTGCATAGTGCGCCGACGCCTGCCGCGCCGGCTGTACCGCCATCATGTCGTGCACCACCCGTCCGTCCGGTCCGAGCGCGATCCCGACGGGGTTCGTGGGCGTCACCGGCCGATGCGAGACCGACATGCCACGGTGGAGCGATCCGAGGGAACCATTGTGGGGCGGCCCGCGGTTGTACGTCTGCACCGTGGTCGGGCTCGGTCCCTTTGCAGGCGACGTCGGGCGTGCGACGAGCGACTGCGTGCCGACGCCAGGATATCCAGCTCTGCTCGTCGGACGCGGCGCGCCCGGGTCTTGGGTTGGGTTCATGACCGGAGGCGGCCCGACGTACGAGTTGGCGCGGCTCCGCGGCTCGCCAGGAAAGGGGCGTTGGTAGCCGCTCACGACCTGCTCTACGGGTATGTTCGACGCCGGAGGCGGTATCGAGGGCGGGGGCGGCGCAACCAGTACCGCCTTGGGCGGGTTGGGCGACGCAGAGCGCGACGGCGCCTGTGCGAGTGGGTAGGCCCCGACGACCACCTCGGCCGAGTTCCTAAAGTCGCGTGGCGCGTTCGAGCTCGTCGTCGACGGCGTCGCGAGCGAGTCGACAGACGGGACGTCCCGACGGATCGTGTTCCTTCTCGCGGTGCCACTCGCGGCGGCGGCCGTGTTGAGCTCTGCCATCTGCTTGACGAGCGGATCCTGCTCCCCGACGGGCGGCGACGTCCGCGCTTGGCTCGCCTTTTGCTGCTGAGGATCCTTGCTCGGGTCGACGTCCCACGCGCGGTCGCCAATGACGAGCTGGGTGTTGGACACCGTCGGGTCCACCGGGTCACCGGCCAAGGTGGGCTGCCGGACGAGCGCCGATCCAGCGCTCTGGCGCCGCTGAGGATCACGCGGGGGGGACACGTGTCCGTTGACGCCGTTCGTCTGCGACGGTGGACTGGACGACTTGTGGGTCCCGCTTCGCGACAGGGAGGTGGGATCGGTCGACGCGCTGCGGGACGGGCCGCTACTGACGCCAGCGCCAACGCCCGCGCGGTTCGTGTCGTCGTACGGCTCGTCGTCCTGCGGGAGACTCGCAGACCGGCTGGAACGCTGCGTGGATCGGACAAAGTTGGCAGGCCGGGTGACGACCCGGGAAGACGACACCGGGGGCGCGTCGGTGTTGGCATAGTTGACAAACAGGGGGGGGTCGGGAATCGCGTTCCCGGTGCCATAGTCCCGGACAAAGTTTTCCATGTCCTTTTCGGGTTCGAGCTGCTCCAGCGCGAGACGCATCTTTTCGCACGACTGCAAGAACGTGAGCCGAGGTTGCGCGAACCGGCCCAGACCCACCTCGTCGTCCGAGACGCAGACGGTCGAGACCGCGTTGGCGTACGCCCACATGTTGTCCTTCATAAACTCGGTCCGCTCTTCCTCGAGATCCTGACACGTGTCACAAAACGCCTTCCAGTCCTGCTCCCACTTTTGCATCGTCTCCTGCAACACCCGCGTGAACTGCGCATAGTCGTTCTCGTTCACCTGCACCGTCTGCTGCGCGCGCTCGAGCTTGAGATGGATCTTTTCGAGGTCCTTGCCCTGCACGAGCGTCGACTGGGCCGTGTACGAGTTGATGCGCAGACAGTCGGACTCGTACTTTTCGCGCGCCTTGCTCGCATGCTGTTCCCGCGTCTGCTTCACCTTGAACTCCTTTTCGATCGCGGCCTGGTACACCTTCTTGTGGTGCTGCTGCTTGGACACGAACGCGCCAACTTGGCCCTCGAGATCGGTCCGGATCTGTTGGGCGAGCTGGGAATGAAACCCGGCCTGCTTGTCCGTCTCGAGTCGGAGCGTGTCGATCGAGTTCCGGAGCTCGCTGTCGCGACGGGCGCACACGTGGGACGAGACGAGATCGGGGGGACGGAAACGGGAGACGAGGTCAGCGCCCGAGGTCTGGCATGGTACACGCGCGGATACACACCCGATCTCGTCCTTGCCGATCGACATCTTGGCCAGTTTGGTGAGCCGTTTGGCATAGTCTTCTTCGATCGTCGCTCTGCACCGATGGCGGGTACGTGCGCAGGGGCGAATCGAGGGGGACGAGGGCGAGGCTGGGGTGTGAGCGGATGCGGGAAGCGGGTCGAGCGACGTACCGTTCCTTCCAAAAGTTGCGTAGTTCTTCCATGGTGCGGGCGGCACCACGCATGCGGGCAAAGAGGACGTCGACGCCGCCGTCGGCTATGCCCCAAAAGGCGTTGCAAAAGTCAAAGTTGCGGGCGGTAGAGTCTGGAGACGTCGTGCGGGCATACTTTGCGAGGGAGGTGGTGGATGACTGCCGTCTGGCAGACATGATGCGGACGAGGTGTCGTGTGCTGGGACGTCGTGGATGCTGGCGAGCACAGCAGGGGCTCAGCACGGCGACGGATGGGCACAAGGGTGGGTGTGCGCAGGATGCGTGTGCCCTGCGCGCCAAATAGTGGCGGTGCCACCATCGCCACCATCACGCGCGGAAAAAAGAAAAGGGCATGGGATACAAGGATACAAGATACACGAGCGTGCCAATGAGACGTGCAAAGACGAAGATGGGATGCATAGATACAATCTGCCAAGTGATCACGCGTTCGCGGCTGGCTGCTGTTGTGGCTGCTGCACGACTTGTGCTTGCTGGGGCGGTTTCTGGGCCATCGGTGCGTCATAAATGCCCCTCTCAGCGTTCCCAAAGGCGGTCTGGGCCAACTCTGGTCTGTCAAACACACTCAGATAGCCCATGAAGCCCAGGAGGAACACCGGGCCGGACATGATGTCGAGGATGCCATAAAAGACCATCTCGCCCGTGGGCGAGATCGTGTTGCTGCCCTCCGAGAGGCCCCAGCAGATCGGGTAAAGCATCCAGATGAACGAAATGTATGCAGCGCCGAGGAAATACCCGGTGCGGAAGCGCTCGTGCCGAAAGTTGAAGAAGAAGACGTGGCCGAGGAGCTGGTACCTGAGGGGTGATGAGCGCGATGGGGTGTGCGATGCACGGGGACGGACCAGAGGAAGAAGAGGCCAAAGAGGCCAAAGACAAAGTAGCCCCACTTGTACGAGCTACGGACGAGCGCGCCGACGAGGCCGTTGACGACCAAGAACCAGGCAAAGAAGAGGATGGCGAGGATCTGGGGCGTGGCCATGGAGGTGAAGGCGAGCAGGGAGAGGAGGACGAGGGGGGCGTTGATGAACCACTGAATGTAGCGCACATACTAGAGCGAGGTGAGGACGGGGTCGTCGAGGAGGTGGCGACGTACCCAGATCTGGCGGGTGGGATGCGAACCGAATTCCGAGTTGATGAGCGTCCAACCGAGATCGGAGGCCATGGAAAAGTAGGCGACGGAGGCGACGGAGAGGACGATCAGGGGGACAAAGTGGAAGATGCGGTTCTGTCTGCGGTCCTGTGGGAGGGATGAGCGGCGGCGAGGGAGGGAGAGGGGACATACCGAGTACGCCCAGACGAGGGCGACGAACCAGGAGAGGAGCATGATGGCAAAGACGGTCCAGAGCCAGTCGGACGCGTGGGTGGTGATGTGGGCATCGCCGGCGGGGGGGTTCGTGCTCAGCGCGTGGTTGGTGCGCGGGAGGAGGTGGAGCATGGCGAAGACGGGGTCGAGCACCTGGACGAGCACGCACGCTTAAAAGGGGACAGAGGGGTCCGCTGAATCAGGCCGGGATAGGAGAAGAGAGCTCTGTTGGGTGACGTCACATCGCATCAGACGACGTATCTAGGCCGACTCGACCCGGCGCACCCGCCCGTCCTGGAGCATCCTGCGCACGGTCAGCAGCGCACGCGCACGCAGCACACAACGCACCGCGCATCGACCCGCACGTCCTCGCCCTCGACGCCGAGCACGGCCTGGGGCGTCTTGGCCTCGATGACCTGCGACGGTCAGCACACGCACGCGCGGCGGACGGGCACGCACGTAGTGGTTGTCGCAGTGCGGACAGTACTCGTCGCTCTCCTCGTAGTGCGCCATGTCCTTCCGGAACACCTTCTTGCACTTTTTGCACGCAAACGCCATCTCCGTCGTCCTCTGCAACCGGTGGTCCTCCCTCTCGGCGTGGCACTCGGCGCAGTCGAACCACTGCTTGCAGCACGGCGCGCGTATCGAGACCTGCGCGTTCAGGATGTGTTTGCTGTCCACCCCGTCAGCGTCTCGAAACATGCGGGACAGCACACGGACCACATAGCGAACAAAGTAAAGACGTGATTAGCTAATGGTCGAGCAGGCGCAACAGCGCCAGCGCCCTCGCCGCCGCCCGGTCCGACGGGAACACCGGATAGTCCCTCCCGACGACCCTGCCCCCGTGCACGAGCAGCGTGAGCCGCTTGAGGAACACCGTCCCCCCCGCCTCGAACGTCGGCAGCCCCAGCGCACCCGACAACACCCCCGCCTCGTCGCTCAGGATCGCATACGGCAGCCCCAGGCGCGCCGCCACCTCGGACTGGTACGCCGTCGACTGCGTGCTCAGCGCGACAATGTGCAGCCCCGGTCGCGCCGCGCGGAGCGCCTCGAGGCCATCCCGGATCCCACAGAGCTCCTGTGGGCCGCGTCAGTCCTTGGCCGCCACATGCCCGCCCGACTCACCGGCGTGCACCCCCTCGCGCCCGGAATCGCATCCCACCCGACCGCGTTCGGCACGCCTGGCTGGCCCGTCCGCGGGTACACAAACACCAGCACGGGCCCTTCGAACGACAGCGCCCTCAGATCGACCACCGTCTCGCCCGTGGGTCCGACCGCAGTGGCACGCAGCGACACCCCCGCTGGAAGCTCGACCCGCGACCCCGCGCGCAGGTGATCTGCAGCTCCGTCGTCCGTCGGGACGGGCAGACCGTCCGGGAGCGTCGACCAGTCTGCGGGCGCTTCAGCCATCTCACTGGGAAACGGAGACCGCTTATCTCCCATCCATCAGACACACGATCGCGCCATGACCAAACATTAGCTAGTCGGGGGATATCGACAGTCACAGGACCCCTCGGTGTTATGATATCAAAACGGTGGAGCAGTACACCTCAACACGCCTTTTCAAACCCGTCGCTGCCACGGCGCCGCCGTCGGCCTTGCAACCTCTACCACCGCAGCGAGGCCCGTCAGAATCAGCAACCGGAAGCAACCGCAGACCTCACGCACCGATCGGCGACCGCCAATGATACACCACCTCGCTCACGTTCCGCCACCCCTCGCCCTCGCCCCGATCCCTCCCCTGACCCTGTCCGCGACTCCACCATCCCTGGCCCCGGCCCGATCGACGCCACTCCCGAGGGCGCCGACAATCTCGATCCCGATCCAGACTCGGGTGTCGACTCGGCCTGGGATTGGGCCACTCTGTCCGCCGCAGCGCGATCTCGCTCTCGCTCAGCATGCCGCCCAGCTCGACGTCCCCCGTCCGGTTGTTCCACCGGTTGGGCTGCAGCGAGAGCGATCCGGGCGTGCCCTCGTCCTCGTCCTCTCCCTTTTCGCCCCTCTCCGCCGTCGTCGCCGTCGTCGCGCCCTTGTCCTGGTCGGCCAGGATGGCCGTCCGCGACGAGAACCGGTCGTCCCCACGCGCCACGGCGACCTCGTACGCCGGCAAGTCGTGCCCCAGCTCGGGCCCCTGGAACGCCGCCTCCTTGGACGCGCACGCAGACGCGGGCACGCGCAGCGCCGCCGCCTTGGCCTGCGTGATGCTCATGTACGACACCACCTCGCCGTTGGCCCAGTGCTGCCCGTCGCTCGCCTCCGTCGTCTTTCGCCCCCATTTCCTGGGGTGCGCGCAACGATGTCGCTGTTGGTCCCGGAGCGCCATCTCGCCCTCCATCGAGCGCGGAAAGAAGATCTGGGTCTCACGTCACGTCGGTGACCCCACACTCGCAACGCACACACGCACCACGAGCGTGATCCCCGAGGAGACAATACACCCGGCGGCCGCAAGGATGCCCAGGAGATCTAGAGCGTGATCGTCAGACACGAGGGAGAGCGCGCTGGATCCGTCCGCACCGGTCGAAAACCTGACCGAGCACACACCATCAAACACGGATCTTGGACACGAGAAAGGGACGTACATCTTGTTGTCCACGTCTGGATGGGCCCGGACGCCGTCGGCGCCGAGGATGACGAACGAGACGCTGTACAAGAGCCGGAACACGACGCGGATGCACTGTGTGGGTGTGTCCGCACGTCAGGAACACGACACGAGCGCACGGAAACGCACGTTCAGTTCGTGGTATCGGATCAGCCGAGCCAACGTGCGGCTCGCCACGTCCAGCTGTCTCTGAGCAACACCATCATTCATCGCGTCGACCGATCGAGATCAGGACCCTGTACGCACGAGATCTTGGATAAAGGACGGAAAGAGCCAGAGGACGGGCAGGAACGAGATCGTGAGCAAGAGACTGACGAGCCCACCGGCCAGAAACGTGAACCCCTCACACTGAGTCGATCAGTCGCACACACATCTGACCGAAACGTGCGCGCGCGACGGACCCACCTTGCCCATGTTGGCGCGCGTAAGGGTGGTGATCAGAGGCATCGCGACCAGGCCGGCGCAGGACCCGACGGCCCAGATCTTGAAGTACGGACTGCGGAACCAGTCTTGCTGTGCGGTGCCCGGGTGGACAAAGAAGAGCCAGAAGCAGAGCTCTATCGCATTTAAATCGATCAATAAGGATCATCAAGAGACCGGCACCCTTGCCTTCCAAGTGCGTCATTCTGTAACAGGCAACACGGGATCAGAGAGAGAGCCCGAGGAGGAGAGATAAGAAAGAAGAAGACTTACGTTTCGAATCCCCACGCGATAGAGAAGCACAGGAAGAGCGGAAATATGGCGTTTTGCGCCCTCTTGCTCCACAGCTCAGGTGGCATGGGTACGACTGAGACACGGGGTGAGTGCGAAGCAAGGATGGGGAAGAGCACGCTTACTTCCCCGCGTGGGCAGGTCGACGAACCCGTGGGCGTACGTCAGGGCCGTGAAGCCGACCGAAAAGACGACGAAGAGGGGGACGCTCAGCAGGTACGAATACTGGACCGTCTCGTTTCAGTACGTTGCTGCGAACAGAACGGGGGCACGCACCGTCATGACGCGCTTGAACGTGCTGGGGCGCGGGCCGTGATTCCACCTGGTGCGTGGGACCGTCGGTCGTTCGTTCCGAGGGCTGAAAGTGGGCAACTCAACTTGAGACATCGGAAGCGGTCGAAAGACCAGAGATGGAAGACGAGAAAGCTGCCCAGCTGTCGAGACGGACGGTCAGCGTCCATCTGAGCATGGCGAGGGACACGCACCGTCGTGCTCGAGACTGCCCAGACGAGGGCGACGGCGGGAGACAGGTGGGACATGGGTGGTGGAGGGCGATGGCTGAGGAGCTGTGGGACTGATAAGGCTTGCTGTCCCACTCATATAGAGTTTGTTGGCGTGCTGGACCCATCATTGATGGCCCCATCATGGCATGGCCAGATGGTGCTGGTAGTCGCGCAGCCACGCATACCGTACTCTCTGTATCTGCACAGCTTCCATCAGATGGACCCGACCGACGAAGACCGCGAGGAGCTCCTGCTCAGCTGCCGCTACGGCGACCTCGCCGACATCCACGCCTTTGTCGCCGCCTTTGCCCCACCCGCCCTCGCCGACGCCCGCGACGCCCACGGGAACACCGTCCTGCACATGGCCGCCGCCAACGGCCACACAGGTGAGCACCCGCACCGCCGTGGACACGCGCTAGACGCCCCGCACACGCAGACGTCCTCGCGTACCTCCTCCCGCGCGTGCCCCCGCGCCTGCTCGCCGCCCCCAACGACGCCGGGTCGACCCCGCTCCACTGGGCGGCCGTGAACGGCCAGCTGGCGGTCGCGCAGGCGCTCGTCCAGTTCCCGGGCGGCCCGGGCCCTGCGCTGATCGACGTCCGGAACGCCGCGGGCAGGTCGCCGCTCGGCGAGGCGGAGCTCGCGGGCTGGGACGAGGGCGCGCGGTGGTTCGCGCAGGTGATGGCGCTCGACGAGACGAGGGAGGAGGCCGTGGTGGGCGAGGAGGCGCAGGTCGGCCCATCGCGCGCGATCGAGGTCGAGATTCGGGACGCGGACGGCCAGGTGGCCAGGACGACGGTCGATCCGACTCGGTGCGTGGATTCGTAGACTGTGAGCGATCCTCGCCCTGGACGCTCGCGTTCGCTGACACGCGAGCTCAGACTGCTTGTTGTGATAATCCTGAGCGCATTAAACATGCGAGGTACAAATCCTAAGTAAGCCATACAAATCAAAAAGACAGCCCATCCGCGTCACCCCTCGGTCATCGCTCGTCGATGCGCAGCACGGAATCGCCTCGATCCGGGATCGTTGTCGCATCTGTCCCGCCAAGAAACCCGGGCACCAGGTGGATCTCGCCGAGAACCTCGTTCGTGCACATCTCCACCGCCACCCACAGAACCCAGGCCGTCCCACCACGCGTCCGCTTGGCTCGACTCGTCCGCCGGCGGATCAGGAACATACAGACAACCGGGCCTCCAGGCCTCGGGCGTCAACAACGAAGGCGTCCTTCGCAACGGGAAGAAGCCGAGTCCAGTCGGACGATCCACCGACCGTAGAGTCGACACCGGGGACCAAGATCGACCACTTGACGTCCGTCCACGCTTCTGCGGCACGACGTAGATCCCGGGTGGTCCACCATCACTTGCCCAACGTCTGCCTTTCTCGAGCGAGGCGCCGGGCGAGCGCACATACCTATCAAGGAGCAACGCATCCACGTTCAGGGGCGGTGACGAGAACCGAACCATCGTTGCGTCGCCTTTTCCCGGCGCCGCTTCAAAGCGGGTGGTGGTCTGTGAGCTCCGCGTGCGCCAGCTGTCGGTCTCGTCCTCTCGGCCCTCTCGCGTCCAACCATATCGACCCGTCCGCGCACCAGACACCCTCGCGTTGACTTGCTCCGTCCAATAAGAATCGTCGTCGCCAGTCATCTCGTCACCGTCGTCAAGTGCGTCGTGTTCCTGCGCGGAGCTATCGAGTCCCCTGAGCGAGAGTGAGCACCCAATGTCCGACAAGGCACCGTCATGCCATCGACCGAGGGCACGATACTCGTCTTTCCGGTCCAAAGCCAAAACGCCTCGGCTCCGCGTGTCGTTACCGAACGAGCCATCGTCGGTCCCGCCCTCGCTCGCGCTTTCGTCGTCGTCCAAAAACATATCCCCGCGGGTTGCGTCGCTAGACACCACGAGAGGACATCCGAGGCCGACGACATCTCTGCGTGCAACATCCAGCACCCCCGTCCGGGCGGTGTCGTTCGCGGCCATCGCACACGGCCCGTGTTGCCGCTTGTCCGCCCTCGAGGCCGACCCGCAGCGGTCTCCGAGGGAAGAACCGGACCTGGCAGGCACACGCCCCGCTTCGGTCCCGTCAAACGCCGGTGTCTGGATACCAAAACGGTGGTCCATCTCGCCTGATCCCGGTCCTCGATGCGCCAGGGAAGCGCCGTTCTCGCACGTTTGCCCAGTAGTGGCCACATCGCTCGAGCCACGATCCAGAGGGCCGGGTGCAACAAGGACGGTGCTCGGGTCGATAACGCGGGCCCACGCCTCTTGAACACAAGCGTAGATCGTGTCTAAAAGGGGCGTTTCGAACGCGCCTTGTTTCGGACAGTCGTGCAACCACGCGCCAGGCATGGACGCTCGTCGGTCGGGGCCCTCTGAGACGACGTGGTCCGCTGAGAGACGGTGTGGAGGAATGGGCTGGGTCGTGTTCGTTGCAAGTCGGCACGTTGTCCGGGCGGAAAGAGACTGAGCCCCTGCCAAGCTCGAAGAACGCCAAACAACGATTGCCAGAGCGAGCGACCACAAAAGGATGTAACAGATGGCGCCAACAGAAGGAACCAGCAGAAGCGGACTAGCACCTAGATGACATCACAGGGCAGAATAAGCGACATTCAGGGACCAGATCAAGACCATGGAGAACCTGGCAGATCCGACGCGACGGAGGAACGAGCGAGTTCGCCATAGAGACCGCGTGTGGTATTGGCGGGCTGATGAATGAACGCAAGAGGCACGGGGGCGGGTGGGTCCCCTGGAGGGGCTGTTGCCAATGTGCCTTGGTATCGTCTCTGGGGAGGGCACCGCATGACCGCATGCTCATGGCGATCGAATGGGGATGTCGGGCGGGGAGCGGGGCCACGGAGACCCACGTCGACGAGCATTTGTCCGAGGAGTGTCCACACGCGTTCTGAGCCCCGTGAGAGAAAGGCGAGCTCGCTGTGAGCGTCGAGGAAGCCGAGCAGGAAGCAGCGAAACAGCCTCGTGTGGAAGCTGACCGTGTCTTCCCACTCAGCCGTCCAACGGCGGTGGGGAAACATGACGGTAGGAAGAATCGGAGCTTCAAACTCGCCTTGGACCACGCCAAGTCGGATGTTTGGTCGCGTGATCTATGCTTGGATCTGCCACGACAGGCGTTCCCAGCGTTGTGACGCGGGAAGCCCCCTCGACGCTGCGTTCGTTGCCCGCCTGCATACCGGGCTACACGTCCGTTTATTCATATCCTCTCGAGTCATCATGCCCGTAGTACCGAATATGCCCTGGAAGGCAAGAATGATGATAGATTGATTGATATGAAGGTGATCGAGACATCTGTCACTTTGCAGGCATAGCCATTTTGAGTCAGCAAGGATGCAACGGTCGTATAGTGTAGTGGTTATCACTCGGGATTTTGAAGACAGGATCCGATTTCCCGAAACCCAGGTTCGAACCCTGGTACGACCTTGTGTTTTTGCATGTCAGTGCTCCCATTCTGGGGCCGTCCCAAGAGTTGTACCGATGCCTTTTGCCTACGCCCCTAATGATAATGGACGTCGACGTTGGACGTAAAGATTGGATGTGCACCGCTTCCTCTGCTCTTTTGACGGGATGCCGTGAGCGGGCATCAGGCAACGAAACCTCTACATAGATCATGGGCGTGGCGCGCGTTTCCATCGGATCCCAGCGTGCGGCGCCTTCGTTCCTGCACGTCGTGCGCGGACGCAGCACAGAAAAGTCGTGATTGCGTCCGGCAAAGTGGCCTGCCGTCATGTCGCCACGGTGACCCGCGCAAGAGGCTCGCCTGTTCGAGCCAGGGGGTGCTCGATCAAGCACTCGACTGTCCACCGGCGCATCCGTCTGCGATGGCGTCGAAGCGGGCGTTTCGTACGGCCGCCCCTCGTCGAGAGGGTCTTTCCAACTCCGTGTCCCATACTGTTCCCCGTCCATGAAGCGTTCCATTGAGTGCACGACGGACGGTTCGACGTGTTTCATTTGCGCGCGCAGATGCGACAAGTCCTCGGACAGTCGTCATGCTGTGCGACGCTACCCTGGACGAGGACGACCTGGCGGTTCCCTTGGGTCTCGTGAATCGCCCGGGTTGGCAGTGCGCCGCATGGCGGCCTCGGAGGCAGGGACACCAAACGGGAGATGGCGACACCAGCAGACGTCACGCGCCCGGGTGCTTCGCTGGCGCGTTGAGACGCTAATTACTCTAAACGAGCGGGCGGAAGGGCGTGAAAAAACAGTGTCTGTCTCGGCAAAGGCGTGAAACGGCTTGGGATTTCTCACCGCAGGTCCGCCTTCACCAGCCCTTCGCGCCCTCCTTCCCCAGCGCTGAAACACCCTCCAATCTGCCTATAACGGGGCGCAGGTTCGATACAAGGCTGCAACAGGGTCCTCGCAACACGCCGAGACAAGGAAGAAACGACACGCCAATCAGCACCCGCAGAACCGGTTTGGAAGTATTTCGTTACCACCGAGGCACAGCGCACATCTCGCCAACGCTCGCAGTTTCGAGGCGACCGCTGCCCCGTCGTGGAAATTGCCGTGGGTCATATCCGCGAGTACTTCAGTTCCGACTTGTCCTCCTGGTGTTCCCCGCATCGCAGAGCCCACCCGCGTGTGCGCCCTCCCCCCCCCCCCCCCCCCCCCCCCCCCCCCCCCCCCCCCCCCCCCCCCCCCCCCCCCCCCCCCCCCCCCCCCCCCCCCCCCCCCCCCCCCCCCCCCCCCCCCCCCCCCCCCCTTTCTGCGGCTGCCGGGCCCGCACCGAGGTGCGTCTCGTCAACGAACCATATTCAGCACCTGCCATCACGTACACGCGCCCATCAGGTCCTCTGGCCCAACTCGTACTAGCGCAGCTGCACGGGCGCACAAGCTTCACGCGGAGCTTCCATTCCGGTCTAGCGACACGGCGCGTGCCGGATCCAATCAGACGTTGCCAACCCAACCCTCGGGGGGGGAGGCATCAACGTGGGACCCATATCTCGCCTCTGCGCGAGCGACGGTAAAAACAAGGCGTAGATTGGCGGTGCTTCTTCTCCACGTTCGTCGATCGACGCGCGCGGCGGGTACGTTTGATATCACACTGCCAGCAGAACGTGGGCACGATCTGCTCGAAAAGAGAGGCTGTCGGGAACAAGGCTGCTGCGCTCGGCTGGAACTAAACGCGGTGGATACGTGCGCGATTGATTTCGGCCGACCGGACAGAATGGCAGACGGGCAACGAGCGCAGGACGGGACAGACACGGGGCCCGGCCACGGTATCGGGTCTGGGTCTCCCATGAGGATCGCGGGCAGCCAAGGGGAGGACGAGGCGTGCCGCGAAAACAACCGGGTGGCCGTGTGTTCGGGTGACGCGTCGGTGAGCGGGGAGGGCGGCGAGGGCGAGAACGGACTGGCTGGCGAATCAGCAACCAGGGAACGGGACGAACAGCGGAGTGGAGGAGGAGCGGAGACGGCTGGAGTCCGTCCTGATCAACACGAGGCTCGGTCCAGCCGCCGCGTGGGCATTGTGTGTGCGCCTCGAAATTACAAACGTCCCCAGTCACTGCAGGATCTCAAGTCTGGCGGAGGAGCAGGACGTTATAGCGCTGCTCCCGGTACTCGCATCGGCTCCATCCTCGCTGCCAACACTCCCACTCGCCCGCCCGCCATCCCTCCCCGCTCGCCACTCCGCCCTGGCCCTTGCCCCCTCACCCCCGCCAGAACACCCAAAGGGAGCCCTCTTGCCGACGACGACGACGACTCCCGGCTGATACTGATGCCTTCCCTCCGCGAGAGCTTCGGAGGGTCTCTCACCGCCCTCCTCGCCACCCTCGAGGCAGAGACGCACAACGACAAGGCCTTGCCTCTGCCACCTGAACAAGAAGAAGACGAGCTCACGCTCGACTACAGCGACGAGATCGAGGACGAAGACTATGATCCGCACACCTCACACCCCTCCTCCACAGACAGCTTCACCCTCGAAGTCCCCACATGCCCTCCGGCGGTGGGCCCGACTCCCAACCAACCGACGGTCATGTCCAAGCGAGTGCACGCCCTGCGCGAACTGCTCTCTTCAGAGCGTGCATACGCATCAGATCTCGCATTGATCCGCGACATCCATATCCCACTCGCCCTAGGCAGGTCTCTCCCCGTTTATTACCGCCTGTGCTGACCCGCTCAATCCCAGGGCAACCGACGCCTTTCGACACCAACGGCACCGCGAGTCCCCCACCCTTTTCGCCCGGTTCTGGCTCCAGCTCGTCCTCCAGAACCGTCTCCACCGCCTCCGACTCCTCCACCTCTTCCTCACAGCTGGGACCCCCGATGACCCGGGACGACGTGCGCATCATATTTAGCAACATTGGCGATCTCGCCATATTCTCGGACCACTTTGTCGACCGCCTAGAGGAAGCCCTCGGTGGCGCGCTCGATGGCGGCACTGGCGAAGACAGCATTGGCGCCCTGTTTCTCGAGACGGCGAGTGCCACATCCCCTTTTCTTGCCCTCGGCGCTTCCTCATCCGGTCCGTCCAGATCCCGGCCCTCGAGCCTGCCTACAAGACGTACATCACCCGTCACCCCACCGCGCTCGCCCACCTCAACGCCCTGCCATCCTCGCCCGCGCTCTCGGCCTATCTGTCCCACACCCGCACGCTCGCGTCCTCGCTGACGCACGCATGGGATCTCCCTTCCCTTCTCATCAAGCCTGTCCAGCGGCTTCTCAAGTATTCCCTTCTCCTTGGCGCCATCATCGATGCCACACCCGACTCCCACGGCGACCGTGCGGCGCTCGTCAAGGCGCGCGAACGGATGGAAGAAGTGGCGAGAAGCGTGAACGAGGACCGTCGACGGTGGGAAGTCGTTCGCGAGGTCCTCGGCGGTGCACCCATCCCCACCGCCCACGGAACGGGCAAGACGTTGAAGAAAGGCAATGGAGCTGCCAACGTCGGCATGAGCGCGGCCGCTTCTGCACACCTGAACCGCATCAAGTCCCTCCGGTCGCCCAAGCACAAGGACGTCCTCGCCAGAGAGAACGCGTCCGACAATGCGGAGGCCGTCGAGGTGGCCCGACTGGAAGGCGAGCTCCAACGGTACGCGGTCTTTGTCGACAAGCTGGCCAAGGACGTCAAGGAGTGGCGACTCAGCATGCGCCAGGCCCTCGTCGCCTTGTGGCAGTGGGGCATCACGTTCGGGGCCGTCCTCGGCCTCACGCCCTCGCCGTCCACGTTGGACCTCTCGAGGTCCGTCGGCGAGCCCGAGCCCGAAGGACGCTCGGAGGCGTACGACGCCTTTACGCTGCTGCTCGCCACCCTGCCCGGCCTGTGCACGGACCTCGAGCAGGAGCTCCAAAAGGTGTTCCTCCCCCTGCTCGCCGACCTCAAGGCGATGATCGAGCCCCCGACGAAGCTGCTGAACGCGATGCACTCGCTCGAGCCGCTGCACGTCGCGCTCCTCCACACGCCCTTTTCGCCGGCCAAGTCCCGTCGTCCGGCACCCGCGCTGCTCACCGCGTCGCAGTCCTACCTCGCGCTCCGCTCTGCGCTGTCGTCCGAGCTGCCCATCCTGTTGCGAGCGATGAACAAGGCGACGGGGTTGGCGGTCTCCATCATCGCAGACAAACAGGCCGCGTTCTATGCCTCGGTTGGGGAGAGGTGGGCCGAATTGTGGGACGCACTCAGGGTGGACGGAGAGCGATGCGGCGGTGCAGAGGAAACGTTGCGGGTGTGGTGGGAACGCTGGGGTGAGGTCGAGGTGCGGCTCTCGGTGATGAAAGTCACGCGCAAGGACAAGTGGTGGACAGACAAGGAAAAGGAGCTGCGGGATCTGGCCGTGCGGGCCGAGAAGGAGCGGGACGACATGCGCGAGGGCGGTAGCAAGAGGGAGCGACCGGCGAGGCGATCGACGGCACCGCCGTCGGAGATTCAGGCAGCGACAAGGCCCGAATCTGGACGGGCATCGAGCCACCAGGGGCCGCCGACGCCTTCTTCGTCCTACTCGAAGCGACAAAGCCATCAGACCCAGCCGTCGACCGACACGACGCCTTCGAGCCGTAGGCGCAGCGGGAGCATCTCGACCACCCCACAGATACAGCGTCGTCCGTCTGACGAGTCACTCCGGTCTGGCAAGTCGATCAAGTCGACCGGCAAGCCGAGTCGGAATAGCCGGGGGGAGGACGAGCCGCCGGTGCCTCGTCTCAAGCCCAACTTTGTGCAGACGAACGGGGCGAGCAACGGCACACCGCCACGCACAAAAAGCAACCCGACGATCTCCCCCCTGCGTTCGACGTCGTCGCAGTCATCGCAAGTTCTTGTCGAATTCGAGAACCACTACCCGCCATCGCCGTTGTCCTTGGACATGTTCGACCCCGAGGAGCTGGATTCAGAGTATCGAGGGCGCACTCAGCGACGGTCGAGTCTGAAGAGCAAGCTTACCGAATCGTTCCGCCCTGCGCATCATCGTCGACGGTCATCGTCGGTCAAGTCCCTCGGCGCACCCTCGTCCCTCGCGCCGTCATACCACTCGACGGATACGCCTCTGCCACCTTACTCGCCGTTGCACCACGCACAGATGTCCAATGGCTCGGTCCCGTCGCCATTGAGCCAGGCACGTCCATCGCTTGCCACCACTCGCGCGCTATACACTACCCGAGCGATCCATCCCTGCCTTCCACCGACTGGCGTCTCGTACCGGGGCCTTCCGTTCTTCCAGCTCGCCTATGGAGACTCGTTTGACGTCTTGCGCGAATACGGGCATCCTTCGACCCATGTGGATCTGCCGCTGTACGTCGATGACGGCGAGGACTGTCTGCTCCTGGTGCGGGCGAAAAGCAAAGCGGGTGGGTACGAAGCAGGCGAGGTTGGTTGGGCCCTGGCGAGTTTTTTATTACCGGTCGACTGAGCAACCACACATGTTTTGGGCCAGCGACGTGACGTGATTCGGAACCATCATGCTGTCGAGGGACGATGCTTGCCGACAGGGTTGGATATATCGGGTTCCGTTTTGCGATACCCCCCCCACCCCACCCCCTTTTTTTCCCCTGCCGTGTTCACTGCACTATCTATCTCGCGCGCTCACATACCAGCCATGGGCATGCCTCCACTTTTTCATACCTCGAGCGCCCTCTTACTCGGAGAATGGCACAAGGTTGGACCCAAGGATACCCTCCTTCGCATGCGCCACACGACACACGATACACGACTCCACGCGGTCCCGCCATCATACCACCGTTGCCATCAAAACAACCATCATCGATCGGAGATATCGCGAGACATTCTTACCCCTCTTATGATCTGGTCTCTTTCTGTTTCGTTTTTCCACGCTCCCTTTTCTCTCGTCCGCCTAGACGTGCTTTTGCGCCCCATTCTCATTGCGACCTTTTTTTACTGACTCGACGTCACTCATGCTCCATTCTTCTTCCTCTGGTTTCGTCTTATCGCACCCTCGCTTGTCTTGGTCTTCGTTCGATTGTCGGCCTTTTTCTCAGTTTCATCATTGACCTTTTTGGGACGCCCCCTCTTTTTTCTCCTTTTTTTTTTTTCACCCCATTCTGTTGTTTGCGCGGGATCGGATTTGATTTTGTACAGGACCTTTTATTCTCTCCCTCTTGTCTGTCCCTTTGTAGCCTATTTTTGGCAAGACTCAGACGATGTAAAACTAATCGTAAAGAGAAAAGGAAGGAAATAGAGAATGAGTCTGTTGGATGGATGTGTCCGCACGTCTTTGGAATCGATCCCGAATTTCGGCCGCGTTTGCGTCCCTCCCCTCCCCCCCCCCCCCCCCCCCCCCCCCCCCCCCCCCCCCCCCCCCCCCCCCCCCCCCCCCCCCCCTGGCGGCGGGCCGCGGACGGC
>JBBPLS010000461.1:0-17218 GCA_038089895.1 Boletellus ananas | reverse complement strand
TTCCAGTGGAATTGAGGCTTTCGCGAAAGTACGCCCAAACAGAGCAGAGTTGGCCACTGCTGGGTCTTCGTTGCAGCGACGGTGGGAAACGTTCTTTCAAAACAGACCCGACAAGCCCGTCTATGGTATCGCATTATTTGCTAGGTGGGTCACAGCCGTAGTTTTGGGTCGTAGGTCGCTCAAGCCGACCGTCCTCTACCTAGTTCTCCGGTCTTCCGTTCCGTATCCTCCCACCGGAAACTTTTGTCAACGATCTACTACATTGTAAGAAAGCACAGAACCGTTGTGCGTTACGTCTATTCTAATGTTGGCACTCGAGCTGTATCCAGAGTCGATCGGAAGTATTCATATCACGTCGAGGGAGGACGTCAGCTCGCCCTTCGACTTTGTTACTGATTTCCTCACAAAGTACGCTTTGCACTTCCCATAGTCGCTGAGCATGTTTGGCCCACGAGACTGATTCACCCAGGGACGGGGATATTGCGGAGCTTGCCCTGGCATATAAACTTAATCGCGAACTCCACAGGCGTTTGCCTGCCTACCGCGGGGAGGTGGCCGCATTCCATCCCAAGTTCCCGGCTGGGAGTCCTGCGGCGTGCAAAGAGACGGACGAGCCCGTACCCATTAACGCACCAAACATCGTGTACTCTGCTGCGGACGACGAGGCGATCGCGAACTTCCATCGTGACACAAGTGAGTTTTGCCCTGCCTTGTGTGGTTCCGTCTCCCTTTCTTTTGACTCGATCGCTAAGACTCCCTGTTTCCCTCGTTGGGACACGGTTTGTAGTCTCCGCGACCTGGCATTCGGTAAGCCTTCCCTGCCGCTGGTCTATATCCGTTTTAGTGCTTATTGATGGGAATATCACTTGATCTATCACAGCTCGGAACGTGTGCCATGAAACCCCGAGACCAAAGCGGCGTGGTCGACGCGCGATTGAACGTGTACGGGGTGCAAGGCCTCAAGGTCGCAGGTACGTGTTTCTGAAGGCGTAAGGTCCCCAGTCCGGAGCTGCTCTTTGTGCGTTTGTTCTGATGGACGATGTGTTATAGACCTGTCCATATGTCCTACCAATGTCGGGAACGTACGTTTCACCCCCTTTTTCCTTTCGTGGGGGTTACGGAGATTGATTATTTTGTTTCTTTTCAGAACACATACTCTACCGCGTTGTTGGTCGGGGAGAAGGCAGCCTCGATTATCATCGAGGATCTTGGGTTGTGAAGAACGCGCGAGCCCACAGAAAGAAACTGGGGAGGTGAAATGTACAGTAAATCATAGTTCTCCTCCACACCTGGGGGGGTGCTATGCCTGTCCGTCGTGCGTACGTATGATGTTAAAGCGAGTCGGGCGAGGGGTCCTGGCGCAGTGGCTGGAGGCCTCGCAGGTAGCCATCGTCGCGTTCGTCATCAGAAAACAATGGAATGAATACCATCCATTGTCCGTCCCGTTTGCCGAGAAAATTCGAATTGAAGAGACGTTTCTGCTAGGCAGGACGTGCTAGAGGTCCGAACTTTGGCACGATCCGACGTGTTTCCCTCCCTTAAATACGCCCCCCGAGGCCACAGTACACGATTGTTCTGCATGTGGTGCATAATATGATCTCATCCCTGGAGACCGACAAGGAAACTGAAGCGATAATGTAGGGGATTAGATTCATGCACCATCGATAAGTTCGACCGGGAAGTAAAGCAATGCTCCAGAGTGTCACGATGGACTGCTACTAGTGGACCAGCCTCGGCGTGAACGTGGAGGTGACTATTCGTCAATGATGCAAGTGCCTGATGAGACAACCAGCCGCATCCTCGCAAATTCCCAAACAACTCTCGTGCTGTCACCGTACCGACCGTATCATGGGGACAATCGGTGGGGACCTAGCGGAAGAGCCGATGGTGAGAAGATCGGACGGGAAGTTAGGATGCATCCTTCCTCCCTCAGCAACCATCGTCTCTGCTGGTCGACGAAATCGGTGAGGGACATCCGATCATATCATACACGGCAGCTGCATGACATGCGATATCAACCTGTTAAAAAACGAAGAGAAGACCCACAAATGGCAAATATAATGCCTGCATTGTCTGCCGGACAACAAAGCAGAGATTTGCACACAGGTAGACTCGGTCGAACAAGGAACGATGTCCCCCTAGCGACACGAGCACACTCCTGACGGTGAGCCATCGCATCCGGTCTCCTCTCACTGCTTCTCGACTGTGTAGCCTTGAATACGGTATCTGGAAGCAATGGTGCGTCATCCATGGGTTGGAGCGGTAACCCTTCTGCTCACCCGATTTTCAGCCAACGCCTCCCTCATCCGCACTCGCCTCCAAACCGGAGCCGATCGAGTACCCATCCCCAACGATACTCGACCCCGTCCGCCTACCCCTTCGAAATTTTAACGCGGCGACTATGCCCCGCGCTAGCTCCTCCAGCTTCACTAAACGATCGTCGTGCACACCTTCCCCACCGCGGCACCACACACGAGGTCGTCGGAGACACAGACACAGACACGACCCCAGGACCACGATGACATCCCCGAGCAGCGCGTCCGGTAATGCTAACACATGCCAGGATGGGACATCGCCCCGGGAGGATGGATAACCTGCTAAACGCGGCCGCCGTCGTGCCCGCCGCGCGCCACTGGCCGGGCAGGAACTGTCAGAACTAGGTGTGTGAGGCGCTAGAGAATATCATAGGAAGATCGCGGTGTGTTGTGTTTTATTTGAATGAATCGCTGGAGAGGTGTATTGAAGAACATTCATGACGTGCGCGACTGTCGAGCAGCGTACCGCCATGTTTCCTTCTGAGACTCGCGACATGAAAGCCTACTATAGGGGCCAAACGGTCAAAAATGGGCACAAAAAATAGGGCAGGGCGCACAACTGGACGAGAGAGCACATAAAGCTGGGCGAGATCCACTCCTGCGAAATGATCCAGTTCGGTGATTCTCCCACAGAAAGTGAGTACACATACCAAACTAAATTACCCCGGAGAGAGGCCTGTCTGCCGAAGATCTATTGTTGTGACGGCGAGATGTGACGATGGCGGCGGCGACATGTACAATGGGAGACGGCAGGAACCAGCGCGCGGCGTACACTGCGACTCCGGACCACGAGTCAGCAAAGTACTACATGTACGAGTCGGAAAATGCACCTGAGTCGCCCAGTCCATGGTCCATGCAAGATGCCAGAAAAGCCTGGGTAAAATGAAGCCATGGCAATGGCAATGGGGACAAGGGAAGGGTAATATGACGGCACGCACACAAGCACGGGGCTGCGGGGAGGCAGCGTGCCTGCTGGAAGCATGTACTTGCGGGCACACTGGGTGCAAAAGAGCCTGAGTAGACTCCGACGGCAATTACTCACGCAGAGACTGGACTCTCACCTGGACCAGGTCTTGCAAACGTCGTGCAAAAGACTACGGCAAAGTCTTCACAGACTGAACTCCAATGTCCTTGTCCATTCGTGCTGTTGGCCCTGCTCTCGCCCACGGGTGAGCTCTGTTTTTGCTCGAGCTGGGTCACGGTATCGGTGGGTAGCCTGGGGGAAAGGAAACCCGACTCATGATGGGGCAGGCCAGCTGACTGGCGACCTTGGGTTTGCAGCATCCCTGTCGCTGCATTGGGTCCTGCTCGCACCACCCTCTCACACGTCAGATGATCCAAATCGCATCGGGTACGTTCTTGGCATCGCAGTCAATTCTGAACGAACAACGCCTGAAGCAACTGTCCAGTCCGCATTTCACGATCTGCTCGCCCTAGCTGACCTCGTTGGATCAATTGCACATTGGGTGACGGGGCAGGGTTGGACGTGCGTTCACTGTAACTGTCCACTCGTTGTCGCATCTTTGGGTTTTCTTGTCACTCACTCTCTGACTCCTCTCTGTGCTTGTACACCACCCTCCTCCTGCCCTCCAGGCGTAGTACCCTACGAATCCGCGCTGGCGTACCTCGTCGCGTCGAGGACCCTCGACAACGCTCACGCGATCGCGTTCGTGATAGGCTCATCGGCGGTTATCAAGAAGGGAGTCGGTGTGGTGCTCGGGGCGCCGTTTACGTTTCGTGGCTGGAACGTATCCGGCGCGAGGTTTGGGTACTTGTGCGTCGTGCCCCCTTTTCTTTCTGTCGCCCGCGTGAGCCAAACTGATGGGGCCTTGGCCGTTTTCACAGCTGCGACGGCCAAGGGGCAATATCAAACGGGGTGTGGAGTGTGTGCACGATGGCGCTCTCGACGGTGTGTGGGCTCGAGGTGCTTTGCGGGCGAGCCAGCAGCGGGGGGCTGGGAGATATGTGGACCGTTAGTCTGTTATTTTCTTGCTCTCTTTTCGCCCTATCTCTCCCTCCCTTGTGTTTAGTGGTGCTTCAGGAGAAATTAAGCTGAAATCGACATGTATTGTGCATCTCGTCTCGAGGTCCCCTCGTGAGGCCGCAGTGCAACATCTCCGTCTGTGATCGTCTCGCTTGTTTTCAACTGGTGGTGACTTTATCTTCCCTGCTCCCGCCACCATATTTCCAACTCCCACCCGCGTGTATGCCGTTTGATCGCTCACTCGCTGGTCCACAATTCAGTACGTGCAGCATGTCCAAAGGTGGCTTTGGATTGACAGTATGTATGGAATGGGACCTCGACGAGCTTAGGAAAAACAGCAGTGGATAATGCATCCATGGCGTGCTGTCACTTTGGTTGCGTTTGAAGTAACGGCATAGAACTGACCGACGGGGCTGTCAGGTATTAGTGGGCTAGGCGAATAAACCATCTATACTCGGAGTCTCGAAAGCTCAAGGTGGACCTGTGAACGACAGGTAGCATTTCCGGAACAAGACATGCTCTCTTTGAAGCAGGGAAAATGAGCAAGGACGAAGCCAAGTACCAAGAGGCGAAATAAGACGAAAACTAACGGTAGGAAGCAAGAAACATATGGGGTAAGGCGATAGAATGATGGACATCTATATCGTACACGGGGAACTTCACAACGATTGGGACAGGAGCCCAGCAGTATACAGGAATACGATCCGAAACCGGTATCAAGGTATGCGACAAAATCAAGCAAAGCCTATCTTGGACTGACGCGATCACCATTGGGCCACAGTGTGTGAGAGGAGAAAGAGAGACGTACTGGAATATCCAGACAGGAGGGTCAAATTCCGATGTGGACAAACACGACCCGCTTCTCCAACGATACGCGTTCCGCCGTCTGTAACACTGCCAGATTCAGTGCCGTTGCGGCATATTCAGAGTTGATCACCGGCCGCTCGAACATGTTCTTGTAGAACTGGGTCACGACCTGGTGCGCGACAGAATCATCCACCTTCCACAACGTCCCAATCACCCCATTGAACCCAGCAAACTGCATTCCAGCAGCGAGGTGGAGTACCTCGTCCGGCGTCGACTCGTCCCCGACAGCCGTATGGCATGCAGACAGGAACGCGAGGTCAGAGTTGGTATAACGCTCCTGGATGATCCGCATCAGGGTGAGCTTGCCATCCCGCATAGCGAACCACGACTCGAATGGCTTCTGCGGATGTTGTGCCCCATGACAAGCGACGTGGACCCAGTGGTGGTCCCGGAATGCCTGCACGGCCCCCTCGATCGTGGCCGCGGGGCCGGTAATGGACTCGAATTGGACGTGTTCGGGCATGCCTGTCTTGTTGCGAATTCGGTCGACCTCAACTTCGACCTCCGGGAGGTCAGGCAGACCCATATCCTTGCTCGGCTTCCCCTGGCCAACCACCCCAAATGAAATCGTGTTCCCTGTTCCAGAGGCTATAGGGGCCGCCTCCTGAGACCGAGCGCGCGCGCGCGCGCGGATGAGCGCTGAAAGAGAAGGGGCATACGACGACACATACACGTCCAACAAATTCTTCTGACCTTTCAGATACGGGCCTGCAGCGTGGAACGGAAGAACGGTAAACTTGGACGTCGGACACCACCAGATCCGCGAGCCTGGTGGTAGCTCGAGGTCATCCCGGAGCACATCTACGATCGGTTCGACCACGGAGGACCATAGGTCGCGCAAAAACTTCTTCACCCACCGCTCTCTGTTGTCTCCATACGCATCTGGGTCCCGGGTGAGTTCAGACAATTGTGAACAGAGCTGGATGACATCGGCGAGCGAGCATGGAAGGGGCACATGTACGGGCGAGCCATCTTGCAGGACGACGAGAGCATCACAGTCATATTTACTGGCATTCACGATGATCACAGGCCCGTCGGCAGCGGCACATCGAAGGTCGTCGAAATGAGGGGGTAAAAGAAATCTTGAGAACCCTTCAAGGTGGCGAATTTTGTCTACCACAGACTGCCATTCCTCTTGAACCTGCCAGTATGGATTCTGACCTTGTCCTCCCTCAGCATACTTTCTCAGCCCTATGCTCAAGTGTGTGAATTTAGCTCTCAGTTCATGTCCGATTCTGCCTTGGCCTTCCAGTGCATTCATTGAAGTGTCAATGTGAGCAAGTTGATTCCACAGGATTCCTCTTCCTTGCTCCAGGAGCTCCACAGCTAGCTGGAACTCACCATGCCTGATTCCACATGAGAATGCATCATTTGCTAGATTCCCCACCCTTTCTTGCATTATCTCATGTCTGGAATCTACAGAAGAGTTGAGGGAGGTGAGGTGATCCAAGACATTAAGGGATGATTGGTAGGCTTCCAGGACAGAGGAATGATTGAATTTTTCAGCATCCTTCACCCAGGCCTGGGTTGCCCACCAAAAATCCAAAGAAACTCCTTGAGGAGTCTATAGGTTTCAAATGCCTCATTTATGTGCTGATAGGGGGAATTAGAGTGTGAGGACTTGGATAGAAGAATCATAGCTCTAGATAGCATCAAAATACTATTTGCATGATGTCTGTTGAACTGGATAGCTGGCCAATGCCTCTTTGAGCAATTTGATTGCTCTGGCTAAGTCAGGATGGCTCTTCAATTTAGTATAGCGATCTTGTAATGATATTGCAAGATTCTGAAGGGCATTCCCATGATTTGGATGGCCAGATGGATGTTCCTGAAGGTACTTCTCTCCAAGATCAATAGCTCTGTCTAGATCAGCCAGATTACCTTGTGTTTGATAACATGTAGAGATAGATGATGCCAGATTCCCAAGAGCTATACCATAGGAGTCATGACTTGGTTGACAAATATCAAGCCTTTTTTCTTCTATCTCAATAGCCTTGTTGAGGTCTGCTATATGGCTTTGTTTCTTATAGCACTCCCAAAAGGATGATGCTAGTGCTCCAAGAGCTTTTTCATGGTATGAATGGCCTGGTGGGCACAGGTCAAGCCACTTCTGCTGCATTACTATGAGCTTATCAAGGTCTGCTTGATTTCTCTGGATTTTATAATGTCTTGATAATGAGATGACAAGGTTTCCAAGAGCATCACTATGTTGTGGATCTCCTGATGGACAAAGATCAAGCACAGTTTGCTGGATTTGAATGGCTTTGTTGATGTTTGAGATTTTTCCTGTTTGATCATAGCAGAAAACAAAAGAAGCTGCCATAGCTCCTAGAATCCTTGCATGATGTGGATGACCCAAAGGACAGAAATCCAGCCTTGCCAGCTCCACCTCAATTTTTGTAGCCATACATGCCATATTTTTGAATTTGCTTGCAAACTTGTATAGCTTTGTACTGCATCTCCATAAGGCTGTCAAGCAATTATGCCTATTGGGCACAAGCTGATACATATAAATATTGATTAAACTGTGCTATCACAAAACACTTACCAGTACATTAGAGGCCTTGAAGGACATAGATAGAGTTGAAAGACCATCAGAAAGTCCAGGTACCTCACCTTGCATCTTATTAGCATCCTATTTGAAAGAGATTGAGATAGAAGTTACATTTCCATCCACCACCAGATTCTAGTGACCTGGCAACATTCGTCACAATCTTACTGCCCAATAGTTTCTTATCCCATTCAGGTGTGAGCTCCTCTGGGAGAATCCATACAGAAACTTCAATAGTAGCTGAGGGAGCTGCAGTGCTATTGGAAATATGAATATTGCTAGGCAATGGATAAAATAGTACTTACAACAGAAAGGGATGGTTCCATGTTATCATGAGGCCATCCTTGGACAGATCTCCAGGACATGTTATTTTAGACACATCATTGATACAGACTGTGACATGAATGTCTTCCTCAGGAAGTGGAGATGAGACCTCCATCTGTATCACTTAAAAAGAGTAAGTACATTGGTGTCCTTATCCCAGTCCAGGTCAATAGAAACATACCTGTGATCTGGAAGGTAACATCATGAAGATCCTGTTGACTCATTGGTGATGGTAAATGAAAACAAAACACCAAGAGCAGACAGAGAAATCAGGTAGACAGAATAATAGGAGATGGGATCTAAGAGAAATATTCAGGCAACAATAAGAGGGTGACAAGACTAGTGATAGGCCAGGTGATTTCAAGGAAGTAGGTGTATAACTCCAAGAGACTGGAAATGATTTGTGTGATAAGCCTAGCATGAAAAGAACATATTATAAAGATGATGACAGCAACAAAGTAAAAATTTTGAAGCTCACAGACTGCAAAGTAGATGACACCAAAGACTCAAACAAATGCAATATTGGTTCAAACAGATGAAGCAGAGAGACAGAAAAACCAGAGGAAAGGAGAACTAGGGCAGAGTTATTTACTAGAAAGGAAGAAAATAAAGTCAGACAGACTGATGATGCTAAAGAGGATTTATATGAAACACCACAAACAGATTAGACAATCAGAGAAACACAAGTGCACATAAAAACGAGACAAAACAGACATACAAGGATGGAAAGACGAGACTCAGCGCTGCGGGGACAGGAGATGGGACAAAATGCAGTCGGAATACAGTCAGTCGAAGCAGTGGCAAAGTATGGAGCTGGCGCAAAGCAGGGGGGGTCACCAACAAGGTATAGATGGCAGTAAAGGAGATGTGCAGAAATGCAAGAAGAATAGGAAAGAAGGGGGGCGGGGGACGGGGGGGCAGGACGTCGGAATCAGAGGGCGAGGAAGCCCAGAAGAAGGCTTCACGGCAAGAGTGGATAAATAAGCAGGGCGAAACGATATGACGTTAGAAAAAGTAGACGAAAAAAGGATGCGAGGCACTGGAGTAGAACAAAATCCAGGAGATGCGTCGAGGACAAGCCGTGTCACCGATGGGGAGTGGAAGTGGCAGAGAGATGGCGTGAGGCTCGAGAGAGACGATGCGGATTAGGGCACTGCAGCAGAGTGGGCACGTGGCGCTCGCACAGATTGCGTAAGCTGAAAGCTGCGAAGCGGTCAATCCCTAAGCCACTGTCCACCAATATGAAGATCTCTCCGTGGTCCCTCTGGAATCCTGGTTTGTGAATGGGTGACCAGCTCTGACATGAGTGCATCGCGCTGTACAGTCTCCCGATGCTATCAACAGCGCATTATATAGCCAA
Source organism: Boletellus ananas (assembly GCA_038089895.1). Classification (NCBI taxonomy): domain Eukaryota; kingdom Fungi; phylum Basidiomycota; class Agaricomycetes; order Boletales; family Boletaceae; genus Boletellus; species Boletellus ananas. The sequence goes on along the minus strand of JBBPLS010000461.1, from coordinate 7,817 downwards.
TCTGGTGATGCCTGATTGCATCCAATCATCGTGAAGGAACTCGAGCATTACCAAGACCAAGCGGCCATGATTTACCACTGCAGCATTATCCACTCGATTTATGCACATCGTCATGGCAGCGATAGAGGCATACATTATCCTAACTGGTGCCCATTCCGCTATCCGTCCCTCATCGGTCCCGGGCCCGGGAGACGACTCAGACGGCTACCCACGGCACCTATTATCGTCTCTAAGGTCGTTGCGTGAACACCAAATAACACCCGCGAAAGCACGAAGACGGCGTAATGCAGTATAGCTGGTTGTCTGGCCAGTGGGGAGCATGCCGCGCCATTCAAGTCAGCACGTTTGTGGAATTCGGCGTCCTGACGATGGGGGATATGCGACATGCATCCAAGGAGCCAAATCTGCATGCCGCGTAAGTGGATTTCATATTATAAAATCCCGAAACAACGTCACACACGGAACTACCGACCTGCCATATCGTTGGACCTTTTACGGACATGAAGATGTGGCGAATGGGTACTGGGATGTCCGGCGAGTAATTCCGGGTAGCTGGCTGAAAAAATCAGGGAAGGTGAGTGAGAAATCGCGCGTTCTGTGAGTAGGAGACTGATGACACATATTCGGCGTTCGGCAATGAGGACCTTGCGAATAGGCTAATGTCGAGCAGAGAGGCACGCAAGCTGGGAGAGGATGTCCCCATTCCGTCACCGCTGACATGGCGCGAGCATGGTGACATCGGCAGGAAGGTAGTTCTTGAACCTGGCAAACATTGTGTCTCTGGTTGCCGGTTTCTCGCGAGCTTGTCTTATCCCTAGTTCAAGCTTTGCTCGGACAACCACGAAGAAAGTCGTGCATATTCTGGCGCAGATGTCACAAGAATCTGTCTTACGAGAAATACGGCCATATTCGCGAATACATCGAACAAGGGGGACGTACTAAGACACACAGATCTCATGATCCTTTCGTGATGCGGAGGGATTCAAGCCTACAGCACTAAATGGCAGGACGAGGAATGTCGGCGCATGATGGCATTAGATTGTGCCACCCAGTTTTCCGGGATAGTCGACAGCAACGTGGTCTTACGCTTCAGGAAGAGAGGATGGAATAAGTACAGAGGCGCAGGAAAAAGAGGGAAAGAAGCCTACCGCGGCCTGCGACTAGGCCAATTCCCCGGATCAATCTGAATCTAGTTATACGCTGGAGCCGAAGCATGCGTCATCGAACGACATTCCTACTTCGTATCAGGACATCTCGAGTGGCTGGTTCGGTACCCGTGCCCATTTTTCGGCCTCGGTTGGGCTAGGTGATCCGAACGACATCCGGAGGGTCAGAATGGGCCAAGACATTCGACGTGAAGTTTGGATAAGTGCGCGAACCTCCTCCCTTCCGCATTCCTTTTTATCTTGTCAAGGGGTGAATGTTGGCTAGCGTGTACGGCGTTGTGCGCAACGAGTTGAGTGATTTTGTGGCATGCGTACCGTCGGATAGAATCGATTCTTGAGGAGGATGGTCGAGTTCAAGACGTGCATCCGCGCCGTTCCCACGGTCATCTGGCTCGTCCGTGCAAGACACTATGACAAAGTCTTCATGGCTTGAGGATGTCCTTGTCCGTTCTTGCTGTTGGTCTCGCTCTCACTCTTCAGCGAGCCGCATTTCCGTCCAGGCCGGGGGTTGTGTGTAGACCGAGCGAGGTACGCCAAATGATGGCGGGAAGTCGGCTGACGACGATGCGTTTGCAGCATCCCCTGTGTTTGTGGGCGCCGCCTTGCATTCCTGCTTGCACCATCGGATTCTCGCCCGTCGGACGATCTAAACCGAAGCCTTCATAGACGATTGTGAATGAACAACGCTTAAGTTTTTGTCGATCCGCATTTCACGATCCATTAGCCCGCGCTGTCCTGGTTGGCGTTGATTGCGCATCGTATCACGGGGGTCTGACCTGAGCACGTGGGCATCATCTGTCATTATCGTCTCCGGTTTCTTTTTTGCTAACTCTTTTTTGCTCTATATGCTTCTAACGCCGCCACCCTGCTGCTCTCTGAGTGCAGGTATGTATAGTTTTGCGCCGGCCCACATCGTCGCACAGGGGACGTTCGGCAGTGCATATGCGATCGAGCCCGTGGCAGGCTTATCAGCATTGGTCTAGACGTCCGCCAACGTGGTCCTCACGTTGCTGTTGGATGGAACGGGCTGCGGCAGTTTATATAGGGTTTGGGCTAGCATACGTCGTCGTCTGGCTGTGGCTTGTACGGGCTAATCGAGCATTTTTGCAGTCGTGATGGTCAAGGGGGCTCAAGACACATGTGGTGTTGGGCGCGACGGCACTGTCGACGATGAATCTCGCGTGGTTTTAAATGCTCGATGTGCTTTACGAGCGAGTCTGCCGGGCTGGCAGATGTGTGGACCGTTGGTCTGTTCTCACTCTCACTCTGTTGTCGTTTCCTTTCCCCCCGTGTTCAGTGGCATTTCGGGGAAGATAATTAACATGAAGCAGAAGTGCATCTAGTGCGTGAGCTTCCTTTCGGACTTTGAGGGCTGGATTTCCCTCCAAGTCTGGCAGCAGCATGTGGAGTATTACCCTGTCCCTCCACACCTAAGGCCGCAGGGCGTTGTCTCCGTCTGCGCTCGTTTCGAAGTTGTTGGGCCAGTGCCGTGACTTTATCCTCGCATCCACCCCGGGCCGGGGAGCGCTCCACGCCGCCCACCGGTGCGTATGTCCTTTGAGTGCCCACTCACTGATCCGTCACTCGGCGCTGTTCAGAGGACCGACGGCGCATACGGAAGACTTGAATCGATGAATTTCGAAAGCGACGGAAGAAAAACAGTGGCATGCTGCAGACCGGGCCGTCTCTGATGTATATTTGGATTCAACGACGCAGAATTAACCAACGGTACCGCGATAAATATTAGTGGTCCAAGTGAACCAGCCTAATTTGAAGACTGAAGGCCGAACTATAAAAGGCATGTATTTTTGGGGAGACAATGCGCTCCAATTGAAGCAGGTAAGTAAGAAAATGAACAGAACCGAGGACTAAGAGACGAATCTAGATGAAAGGAAGAAGAAAAAAAGCTCATACGGCGTCACACAAAAAGAGCGTGCATGTCTGTATGGTACATAAAGGACTTCACAGCGCTTGGGTAAAGGAGCCCACTAACATACAGGAACACAGTCCGCAGCCGGTATCCAGGTATGTTACCAGATGAGGACAAAGCGTATCTTCGACTGACACGATCACCATTGAAGCGGTGTGCGAGAGGAGAAAAAGAGAGACGTACAGAGGTTTCCCAACGAGAGGCTCAAATTCCAATGTGGACAAACACCACTCGCTTCTCCAATGAGACCTCTTCTGCCGTCTGCAACACAGCCGCGTTCAGCGCCGTTGCGGCATACTCAAAGTCGATCACCGGTCGATCGAACATATTCTTGTAGAACTGGGTCACGACCTGGTGCGCCACCGAGTCATCCACCTTCCACAACGTCCCAATCACCCCATTGAACCCAGCAAACTGCATCCCCGCCGCGAGGTGCAATACCTCGTCCGGTGTCGACTCGTCCCCAACGGCCGTGTGGCACGCAGACAGGAATGCGAGGTCAGAGTTGGTATAGCGCTCCTGGATGATCCGCATCAGGGTGAGCATGCCATCTCCCATGGCAAACCACGACTCGAATGGCTTTTCGGGTTGCTGTGCGCCGTGACAGGCGATGTGGACCCAGCGATGGTCCCGGAATGCACGCACGGCACCTTCGATCGTGGCCGCAGCGCCCGTGACGGCGTCGAATTGGACGTGTGCAGGCATGACGGTCTTGTCGCAGATGTGGCTGATCTCGAAATCGACTGCTGGGAGGTCAGGCAGACCCTTGTCCTTGCTTGGCTTTCCTTGACCGACCGCCGCAAACGAGATCGCGTTCCCCGTTCCAGAGGTCTTGCGGGCCCTCTTCTGAACACGAACACGGTCGCGGGCGCGGATCAGAGCGGAGAGAGAGGGAGCATACGACGACACATAGATGTCCAACAGATTATTTTGTCCTTTCAGATATGGGCCCGCAGCGTGGAAGGGAAGCACGGTAAACTTGGATGTCGGACACCACCAGATCCGCGAGCCCGGTGGTAGCTCGAGGTCATCCCGGAGCACATCGACGATCGGTTCGACGGCGGAGGACCACAAATCACGCAACAACTTCTTCACCCACCGCTCTCTGTTATCTCCGTACGCATCCGGATCCCGGGTGAGTTCAGACAATTGCGAACAGAGTTGGATGACGTCGTCGAAAGAGCATGGAAGGGACACGTGCACGGGCTGGGCATTGTGCAGAACGATGAGGGCGTCGCAGTCGTATTCGCTTGCATTCACGACGATGACAGGCCCGTCTTCGGCCGCATAGCAAAAGTCGTAGAAACAAGGGGGCAAAAGAAAGCGCGAGAACCCTTCCAGACGGCGAATCCTGTCCACCACGGATTGCCATTCATTCTGGACCCGCCAGTACGGGTCTGCATCTTTCCGTGTGCATCCCTGAGCATGCTTTCTGAGGTCCATGCTCAATTGTACAAACTTGTCTGCGAGATCGCGTCCATGCTGACCCTGACCCTCCAGCGCACCAATTGAAGTGTCAAAACGTGCAAGCTGATTCCATAGGATCCCTCGTCCTTGCTCCAAGAGCTCTACAGCCAGCTGGAAGTTACCCTGCCTGATCCCACATGAGAGTGCATCATTGGCCAGGTTGCCCACCCTTGCTTGTATTGTTTCATGCCTAGAGTCTAGTGAAGAATTGAAGGAAACTAGGTGATCCAGAGTACTAAGTGCTGTTTGGTAGGCCTCCAGGACTGAAGAATGGTTGTATGCTTCAGCATCTCTAACCCATGTCTTGGTTGCCTTCAATAAATGCAGAGAAACAGCAGGTTCACAGGCCTTGAGGAGCCTGTAGGCTTCAAAAGCCTCATCTATGAGATAATGGAGCTGATCAGGGTCTGAGGACTTAGATAGAAGAAGGATGGTGCTAGCTAGCTTTCTGGCATGGATGGCATAATATTTATCCTGAACTGGGCAGGTGGCCAGTGCCTCCTAGAGTAATACAATAGCTCTATCTAGGTCAGACTGGTCTTTTACTTCTTTGTAGTGATAGCACAACGCTATTGCAAGGTTTTGAATAAAGGGCCTGTGTTATGCAAGGTGTACCTTGAGTGACTAAGCTGGGATCTGACTGGCAGGACACTCACAAAGAGGTACAACTCAGCCAGAAGGAATGAAAGACTATATGCAGAAGTGGGTGGACCAAGGACTATTTGTTTCAGGGAATGGACTAGAGACTAAAAACCCAAGAAGGGTGATGAAGGACTAAGAGACCTGAGGAGGCTGTTGAGGGGCTAGGTGGACTCAAGAGTATACTGAATTGCACAGATCAAGAATGCAGTAGAAGGTGGTAGACAAAGGTTTATATACTTGAAGAGAATGTGCACAGACCAAGTTATGCAAGTATCATATAAGGAAAAGAAGAGGGGATACATAAGCATCAAACATCATGGAATGTGGTAGAAATTGAAGAAAGGTCAGCAATGATGACAATCATTGCTGCAGAAAGGCTATGCAAAGAAGAAACTTGTTACATTTTCTTTTCTTTCTTAGCCTTGCTCACTCCACTTACCCTTATTCCTTCACCTTTACACAAACACAGCACCACACCAGCTACGTCCTTTCCCATTAGACACTTAACATGTCCATGAACTCTTTGCCCTTTCAACCTTGTGATTGTTCCCTTGACTTACTTCTGTTACAATCATAGATGAGCATGCGGATTTTCCTAATCTTTCTCCGGTTGATCTCCCTATTATTTCGACTAGCTCTTTGATCACAGAGTTGGACAGCCTCTGGCTCGATGACTCGCCTATACCCGGCTTTCTATTCCACTCCGCAGCCAGATAGGTTTCCTTCAGTTTCTATGTTACCGCTGATCACAGTTGCGCCACTGTACTTTCCCACATTCCTCTTCGGGCGTGACGCGACTTACACCTTCCATATTTGGCCACACTTACACTTCCCCTATCTCACGGACGCTTACTCCTCCGATCGCATTCGTCTACGGTTGCGTGTCCCTTCCCCATTCACACTAGGTATCTCATGTCTACCCTAGAGCGTGTATAGCTATGCCTAGGTATTTATACGCGCCCTGTACTTGTAGTTTCTCCAGTTAGTTCTGCGCAATACACGCGTAGTTTCTACCTGTCCACGAGTCCTCGCGAGGATAGTGAGATCCCCTTCCCAGTGATAAGTCTCGCACCACTTGTTGAGTGTGCGCTCGACAGTTAGGTTCTGCGCGTTTGTGTAACAAAAGAACTAACTCGTCCCTCCACCCCTGCTGCCTAGCAGTAGGGCGAGAACCATCCACCACGGCATATCAAGTACCACCCGAATCTTCGGACGAAGATTACATCCCCCCAGAGGAAGAAGAATTCTCTCGCTCTGAGACAAGACATCGGCGATCGCCCTCACCTCCCCCCGCCCCACGACGAATATCTGGTAGGCCCCCGGCCAACCCATTGCTCGGACAATGACGAAGACGACCTTCTGTCACCCGGGATTCCATACAAGCCTCCCCTGGATGCCTCGCACCTCCAGTGCTCACCTAGGAAGAATCCTACGAGGACATCTTCACCACCACTCCAATCCAGAACACCCCTCCCAGAATCACTGTCACCCCCGACCCAGACATACCCATGCCTTCCACTTCTGCTCGACCTGACCCCTTCGAGGAGGAACACAAGAAGCCAGAAAGGCGGGCAGGCTTACCCGCGGACTTCTCTGGAAAGGAGTCCGACGCTACCAGATGGCTCCTATCATTGGAAGCATACTTCCTAATGAATGAGCATATCTACAATGACGATGCCTTCAAAATCCTCACCGCCCTCAATAAGATGAGTCAAGGACGAGGAGCAGTCTTTGCCGAGTCTTGGTATCTCAAGACACCTACGGCTACCTGGGACACTTTCGCCACTGCCTTCAAAGCCGCCTTTGTCCCCGCTGGGGAAAAGGAGAGAGCTTGCAATGATTTATACAAACTACGACAACATGACTTCCCGGAACCGACCGAGGAAAAGATGCCGGCGCATGCGAAGAGAGGAAACTTCGATGCTTATGCTGCCACTTTTAGATTAAAAGTTGGCAAGAGCGGTCTTACTGAAGACCATCACGACATTCTGATCGATGTCTTACGAAGAGGGGTAGACCACAAGCTGGCCGAGATGATGACCACGCTTAACCCTCAACCAGAAACTTGGGAAAGTTGGCTGGAGGCCGCGCAAAGGTTTAACGAGAACTTGTTGCACCTTAGGAAAATTCGGGACCCAAAGAGATTCCTGCCTCTCCCCTATGGAGGAGGATCTAGCCGGGCCACTAGGGACCCCAACGCCATGGAGATTGATGCGATTCGCCTCACTCCAGTGGAACGAGCTGAGCATATGAAGAACAACAAATGCTTTGTATGCCACAGGGTAGGATGCCGATCTACCAATCATCGAGGAGGATCCAGGACCACCCCCCCTCGTCGCCTCCCTCCGAAGCAATGAGTCAACGCAGTGGAATCCTCCACGGATGCCTTAGGGGAGTTCATTCAGAATACAGATCTCCCCCGGGACGAATTACTCCGCATCCTGAAACTCTGCGCCCCCGATCCCGCGGAACAAGTCCGCGTGATCCATACTGCCGAACCATCGGGTTTTTAGAAGGGAGGGAAGTAGCAATGTCTTCTCCTCCCCACGTCATCGCTCCTGTATTTGTATCAGGTACCAACTCCAGAGCAATCAAACTCCCCATTTACCTAT
>JBBPLS010000460.1:0-17248 GCA_038089895.1 Boletellus ananas | reverse complement strand
CACATGAACACCAGTAGTAGCAGCAATAGAGTGGGCAGATTGGCCAGCATCAAGCATAGAGAGGATGGTGTTCTGTTGAGTAGAAGAAATGGATCTCATGATGATGTGGTTGGAAATAAAGATGTGTTTGAATTATTTCAGACTCAGAAATGATATTTATATATGTATCTTTGTTTGTATGACCAAACATTGCCAAACACTATATCATTTCAATGAATTCCAATGTCAATACCAAAGGGTGCAAAATTGTTACAATGGTATTGCTGTTTTGAAATGGGCATATCTCCACTGCCACTAGGCCACATCATATGATTTATGGACGGCTGTGTAGCCAAGGGTTTGTACTATGTTTGGTCCCACCAAAGCTAAGTGACATTCCCACACATTCTTGTGCTGTGCTTTGCACACCATGTTAGGCTTAAACATTGCAATGGTTTTGGAGGCCACTGTAGGTGGGGATGGCAAATGTTGTCTGTCAAGGAGGATAAACTCTTCTTTGCTATGTGGGGTGGGGTCTTTGTCACTAGTGTCTGGTGTTTGGTATGCCATGCTGGGATGGTCTTGCCCTACTGCTTAATAGCAGGGGTGGAGGGATGACTTAGTTCTTTTGTTATGCATACATGCAGAATCTAACTGTTGAGTGCACACTTTCTAGTGGTGTGAGACTAACAAAGCTGAGGGATCTCACCATCCTTGCAAGGATTCATGGACTGCTAGAAACTACACATAGATTGCATAGAACTAACTAGGGAACCAATGGTGATACAGGTCATGTACAAATACTCAGGTAAAGCTGTACTCAATAAAAGGAGACCATGAGAAAGTACCTGGCATGAGTCAAGAGGAAACATAGCTGCAGTAAACAGATACAACTGTAGGAGTGACACATCTGTGAAACAGTGGAAGTGTAAACCCTGATATGGCAAGTGTGAAGTTGTACCTCACCAAATTGGGTATGTGGAAAGAAACTAATGTACAACTTATGAGTCAAAGGAGTCACTGTCCTGCTGTGGATAAAAGGGGAAAGCAGGGTATGGTTGGTCATCCAGTCAAAGGCTATCTGACCCTAAAAGCCACAAGGCTGTCTGCCAGGAGTGAAGCAAGAAAGGAGTACCAATAGGAGTAGAGAAGAAATAGTAACAGCCCACCACTAGATCATTTGTAACAGATCCACTCAGGTATGAGTATACACTAGAAGAAATAGCAGCAGTTCAGGAATGGGTGGACATGACAATTTGTCTACTTGAGGAGAATCTCCTCCCACATCAAGGACTGTGGCTGGACCATCTACTAGCTCTAAGCAGGGTTGATTGACCACCTTCTCTCCCTCTCCCACTGATACTCCATCACCTCAAGGGCACAGCCAGAAATGCCACACTTGTGGGTCTTGTAATCACTGTTGGCCTGCATGCTGACTTTACAAATGCCCTTACTGCTTCATTTCCACTCCAGGGCATCTCCAATACACTTGCCCAGAACATGTTTGCACCACCTGCAGCTTTAGGGGACATGGTGACTCTATCTGTTTGGAGGATTCCACCCTTCTCAACTCTTCTGGAGACAAGAGAGGAGAGGAGTGCAACACTGGGGGTGACAGCGTCTGAACAGGTGTCTCAGACCCATACTGGGGGTATTGTTACAAACAATGCAGTGGTAGGCCATTACTATTTCTTCTCTACTCCTATTGGTACTCCTTTCTCACTTCACTCTTGGCAGACAGCCTCATGGCTTTTAGGTTTGGACAGCCTTTGCCTAGATGACCAACCATACTCTGCTTTCTCCTTTTATCTGCAGCAGGACAGCAACTCCTTTGACTCATGAGTTGTACATTAGTTTCTTCCCATGTACCCAATCTGGCAAGGCATGACTTCACACCTACCATATTGGGGTTTACACCTCCCCTGTTATACAGATGCATCACTCCTACAGCCACATCTGTTTACTGCAGCTGCATTTCCCTTTGACTCATACTGGGTATTCTCTCATGGTCTCCTTTCATTGAGTATAGCTTTACCAAGGTATTTATATGCAACCTGTACCACTAGTAGTTCCCCAGTTAGTTTTGCTCAATCTATGTGTAGTTTCTAGCAGCCCACAAGTCCTTATGAAGATAGTGAGATCCCTCAGCTTTGTTAGTCTCACACCACTAGAAAGTGTGTGCTCAACAGTTAGATTCTGTGTGTACAGTGACTCCAAAAACCCTTTCAATGTTTAGCCCTGATGTGGTGTGCGAAGCACACTGCAAACACCCCTGGGAATTTCGCTTAGCAATATGGAGGCCAAACAAAGTAAAACCTCTTGGCTACAAATCGGTCCCTTAGTTGTGTGATTTGGCCCAGTATTGGTGGAGATATGATTATTTTAAGTCAGCAATGTCATTGAAAGGGTTTTTTCACTTTTGAATTTGATATAGATATCTTAGAGATTTTGAATAGATTTGCAATTATTTGAGTGTACAAACAAAGATGCACAATAAATATTGTGTCTGAGTTTAAAAAAGTTCCCACACTTCTTGATTCTCAACCACTACCATGGTCAAATCTCTCTCTCTTGCTCAACAACAAAGGGTTCTTTCTTTACTTGATGCTGGTTGCTCTGGTGAAGATATTGCCAAGCAAACTGGTGTCAGCCCTTCCACTATTGCTCCAAAGAGTGTTCTGCTCTTCCAAAGTCTTTTAGAGGTCATCCTACCAAGCTTTCTACCACCAATATTCATCATGCCCAACATCTTATTTGCACTGGAAAGGCTGAAAATGCTGTCCAGGTGACAAAAGCACTCATCAACATCATCAACCAGCCTTTGCCTGCCAATACTGTCTGCCCTCACTTGAAAAAATGAAAGCAGTAGTCAAGTCCAAACACTCTCTTCTCTCTACTAAACATCACAAGGCTCATTTGGATTTTGCTGAAGCTCACAAAGATTGGACTATAGAGGATTGGAAGAGGGTAATATGGTCAGATGAGACTAAAATCAATTGCCTAGGGTCAGATGGACATATGTGGGTGTGGAAAAAGTCAGGTGAGGGCCTTAGTGATAGGCTTGTAGATGGGACTGTCAAGTTTGGAGGTGGTTCTGTGATGGTATGGGATTGTATGACTTGGCAGGGAACTAGCTATGCTGCCAAGATTGATGGTAGGATGGATGGGAACCTTTACCTTCAAATTTTGAAGGATGAACTCCTCAATACCCTGGAATATTATGGTCTCAATCCTCCTCAAACCATTTTTCAGCAAGACAATGATCCCAAGCATACTTGCAAGAAGGTGAAGGAATGGCTAGAAGAGCAGGAAATTGATACTATAAGATGGCCTGCACAGTCTCCTGACCTAAATCCCATTGAACATCTCTGGAGTTACCTCAAAAGGAGACCAGTAGAGTATGAACATCCTCCTAAAGGGATTTTGGAATTGTAGGAAAGGATTCAAGTGGTTTGGGAAGGGATACCAGTTGAGGAGTGTTAGAAGTTGATTGAAAGCATGCCTAGAAGGATTGAGGCTGTTCTCAAGGCCAAAGGAGGTTATACCAAGTAGTAGTGTCAAATACCCTTTTCAATTTAAAAGTGAAAAAATCCTTTCAATGACATTGCTGACTTAAAATAATCATATCTCCACCAATACTGGGCCAAATCACACAACTAAGGGACCAATTTGTAGCCAAGAGGTTTTACTTTGTTTGGCCTCCATATTGCTAAGCGAAATTCCCAGGGGTGTTTGCAGTGTGCTTCGCACACCACATCAGGGTTAAACATTGAAAGGGTTTTTGGAGTCACTGTATGTGTAACAACCCAAGACTGTCAAGTTGTTGCTAGGCTAAGTGACAGGAAGGTCCTGACTAAATAAAGGTATGTTGTGCCATCCCATGTAGAGATGACATGAGTAGTGTGAAAGAGTGATAGGTAGGTGAGATAAGCAGGGAGAACAAGGTACATGATGAAGGGATTGATCCAACAACAATTGGATGAAAAGCTAAAGTATTGGATTGAAACCAAAACATCAGAAGGACAAATACAAACCAGAACCACTCAAATCAGATATTGGAAAGTCTAAAGGACAAAGGGGAAAGACAATAAATTGATCAGATGTGCTATAGACATACATATCTTGTGTTGCAACTGTAGAGAACACTAGCACCCCACAGTGCATTACATTGTCCCTATACAAGACAATACAATGATGCATCAAGTGCAAGTGGGCAGATATGGTGGGAGGGCATCACAACAATAGAGTATGCATCACATATGCAAGAGAGCACTATTATATTATAGGGAAGGCCCTGTTGTAGTGTTGCATCAGGGACTTTCAAAGATTGTAGCTATTTGTGCATCATTCCACTAGGGACTGGTGGTCCACAATACAATGAGGTCCACAGGGAAGGACACTGTGAGATACCACATCACAAGCTTGATCTATTGACACACAGAATCAGTATGCCCAACTGATAACAGCAGATCAGAAGTGCATGCCTGTCCACAGGTGCTATCACCAAAGACATTCAATTAACCAGTAGTGATGTATTGTTGGTTCACCTCCACAAGACAGCCCTAGCAGCCCCCACATTGCTAAATGTGAGTCATTCCCAGATGCAAATGCATGTTCACTAAAACAATAATATTTCTGAAAATCATACACAAATTGTATGCCACACCACATTTCAGATAAGGTATTATACCAGAGGATACTCGAAATCACTCCTCAGTCTGTCATCGTTAGGTGCGAGTGGTTTTGAATCCTGAACGACAGCAACATGCCATTCAGACTGTCAGCGACCCGATCAAGAAGAAAGGCACCAGCATGACACGCACAGCATCGAAGTCAGCCCTGTAAAGTGGTTGTCCATGGAGAATTTTTCCCATGTGCGTCCACGCAAAGTCGACACCATTGCAACGAAGATCCATCAACGCCCTCAGGGCGTTGTGGGACGTACTTGGGAGTGTATCAGGCTGCGGGTTTTCTTCGGCTTGCCCACCCCCGGAGTTGGCGTCTTTGTAACGAGGGCTCATTGATGCCCTCGGGGAGCGGTGGGACGTACTTGAGGGCGTGTGCGCTAGCTGAGGCTGTGGGTTCTTTTTGGCTTGCCTACCCCCGGAGCTGGCGCTTCTGTGACGGAAACCCATCGGTGCCCTCGGGAGGTTGGCGGACGTACTTGAGAGCGTGCGCGCTAGCTGAGTCTGTGGGTTCCCTTCAGCTTTCCTACGCCAGAAGTTGACGGCACCTTTATAACGAAACCCTATCATGCATTGATGCTCTCAGCATAAGGGATTGTGCAACGTACTTTGAAGCACTTTCGCTGACCAAACCTGAGAGCCCTCTTTGACCTGACCATCCCCGGAATTGGCACCTTTGTAACGAAAACTCATCATCCATCAACACCTTCAGACGGCTGTGGGACATACTGAGGAGGGTGTGCACTGACAAAGTATGTGGGGCCTCATCAGCCTGTTTACTCCCGGTGTACACGCCGAGGTGACGACATAGCCGAGTGTACGTCTTATAGTCCTTCAAGTATAGCTGCCCAGCGAACACATTCAATTGATCCATACAAGAGGGGTCGGGAACCCATCCATCGGGGGCCGTGGGGATGCTGTACAAAGCAAGGTCGTCGCATGGTTTCATTGACTTCCTGATACGCGGCGTGTATTGGTGGAGGCGAAGTTTTTCGCTCGACCTGATATCAGGAAGCAAGGTGTTCGCCTCGTATGGGCTTATGACAATGAATACATCGTCGGAACCCGTCTCTGCCGTGATGATCCAGTGAACAGGACGCAGGTAGTCGCCTATCATATCGAATCCTTGAATGGTTCGTTCAAAATCCGTAGTTGTCAGCACCGGCGACTGACTCCAAGTATATGATTTGTTGGTAGCTGCAGGGGTCTTATCAAGAGTATCGAAAGCTGGCTTGAAAGCGTAACTTGATGCGCAGAGGGCCGTCCGTGTTGTAACTACGCGAGTCTTCACAAGGTGGATAACATCTCGGTGGATTGAATGATTTGCAGGTAATACACGCGAGGGTCGTTTCGTTTGTCGTCGGTGTTCAACTGCAACCTCGCGAACAAGTTCTCGCTCATGTTCTTCGCCCATATCCGTGGAGGGTAGCGACACAATTCCAAGGTCAGTGCAGCGTTGGCGTATGTCCGCCCCGAGGCTGATCACAAAAGTAGACCCCGAGGCGTTACACGGCCCATATAGGTCTTCCAGCCGCTTAGCTTCTGGTTGAAGCCACTTGTCCATAAGTCCTTCCTGGCTCAATGAGTTATTGCAGAAGCTGGTCCAAGCGGCATATCGGGATATATGGTCCATTCCTTGCATCGCCCAGTGAGGCGCCCAGCTCTCAATATATTCCCACATCTCTCGGATCGCCCAATGCAGGATGTCCATGCTGTCCACGGCGTCCGAAGGGCCTTTGCCGACCACAAAACGGATACGCTGGTCGATTTCTAGGGGTGCAAAGAACATGACAGAATGTCCGTGGCCGAGCTTCCGCATACGCATGCAACCTACGAGAGGTAAGTGTTTGTAGAAGTGAGTCCAAATCTGTCAACCACACACACCTTGCACTAAGCGATCCTTGGTCACTTTGGGGCCCAGTGTGACAGCAGCACGAAATCCGTTTGGAAACTTGATGTCGGTACCACGCGTATGAGCATCGTCGAGGTATACCACGCATCGGTCCAATTGCTGTGCGAATGGTGACGATCGGAGGGGCTGTGTGCTACCGTCTCGTGCACATACGGTCAATTCATCATGATCGTTGAAGTATACAGCGGCAGAGGCATTTGGGGAAATGTTGAGCCATGCTTCGGCCAGCTCATGGTTTCGAAGGTCAAGCATTTGAGCCCCGACATCCAACAGAACCTGGATCTCAGGCCTCTGTGCGATCAGCATATTCAGGAATTCCCGAGTGGTCCGCCGCTCGCCATTCTCGCGAGTCATACATACGCAGTGCTTGTTCTCTGGTTGTAGAAGATACAATAGCGCCCTTGCATTCGTCCCTCGTTGATGGTCAGCGTCGCATTGAGTGATGTCCAAGGGTAACAAGTATTGTCCGTCATTTGTTCCCGAAAACCCTAACGTGCGACCGATTGAACAGGCATTCATGATTGAGGTGTCCTAGCATTCACTTACCGGTCACCAGACGCTCCTTCTTCTCTGCCAAATCCCAACCTGAACTTGATAGCTTTGAAGGGAACTCCTTGGCCTCTCTCGGGAACACGACCCTCGCAAGATAAAAATCTACTGTTGCCTGACTGCGTGAGAAGAGGGGAAATATGAACCTATCCCACTGTGCTGCCGACTCCATATTGATGCCGGAAAACGCCCACAGGAATCTCGGCACGGCGGAGTAGTCATAAATCCAGAAGCTGTAGTCCAAGGATGGTTCCTGTTGCTTGGATAGGATCTCGAAACACAGTCTCAGCTGTTCTTCGTTTAGTCCACTGTAATAATAAGATAGGCAGGTGAGGGTGATGGAAATGTCTGGATGCCCGAAGTCGGCCCGTAGTGCTGGGACATCCTTCGCTCGATATGGGACTGCGAGCATGGTACGTCCCATTGGAGAGGGGCCATAGTCTACCCGCCACCTGCGCTCTCTGAAAACAAATAAAAGAATGCCGTCGACCAACAAGCCACGCAACAGTAACAGACTGCCCCACAGAGGAGTATGTCGCTCCTTCACCAATTGAACTACTGCAGGTGGGACATCTTGACACGATATGAAGGATCGAATCCCATCCTTGAGGTCTAAACTAAGCTGTGTAAAATTGAAGTTCGGAAGGTGACCATCGACGATATCCTGGACTATCCATGAAATTAATCTTTGGCCAGCATCCTCTTGTAAAATACGAAGGTAAGGAAACGAGCCGGGTGGTCCAGGTTCATATTCCGTTCCAAGCGGGAATTGTTCTCGAAGGGACGATGCATGTTTACCGACGAGTCCGAGAACTTGTTGGGTGATTACCCATCGTTCGGGGTAACCTTCCACAGATCGCTGGTAGCCAATAGCGAATGTCAATTGAGAACGAACATCAAGGATTTCGTCGACCTCATCCAAAATATCTCGCGAATGGCACCGGAGCCACTTCTGGAGATCCAGCAACGGGCGTGCCAGTTCTTCCTGCTGCGACTGCTTCTCCACGCTCACGAGCTTCAAGGACAAAATATGTTCTGGTTGAAGAACTAGAATTCCACGTTCCTGCATACACTCCAGCATAAGTTTGCTGAGGGATGCTACTCCTTCCTCGTTCAGGTTGAGCGCACGAGAGAATGGAAGGTGATATATTCGTCTGTGGGTGAGCCCACCGAGCCGATCTGCGAGAACGTAAAGGGTCTGCGCTGTCAACGACTTCGGAACAATGACGCGAACAAGTTGTTTCCCATCCGCGAGTGCAGCCGCGACGATCGGGACGATGACGGATGTCTTGCCCTCCCCCATATTGAGCTGCATGGCTGTATTGGCCCCGGAGCGTGGTGACATCATTTCATTGGCAACTTCGGCCTGAACGCGACGAACTGAAAAGTTGCCTTGCAGCTAGTGCAGAGTCATTAGAAATGTACATGTACGCCATGGGAAGCCCACCTGGACAAGTAGCCAGTCTGGATGTGCCTCTGCGTTCCAGCCATCACACCCTTCGTTCTGTAGTTCCCTATGGAACTCCTCATGATTGTTGTCCAAGCACAGCAGAAGCAGTCTTCGAGCACGTTGCATCCTGAGTGCGAGGAGAATCAGCTCGATGAGGCATGCCTTCCAATCGTCAGGGAGTATGATGGATGAGTTCGATGCAAGGCACCGAAAAAGAGTGTGGGGAGTGATACATGGCCAATGACCGACCTGCTCAAGTGCCTGTTCACTTTCAGTTCTCGGACCTAGATACTCCTGTAAATGTTGAAGAGCCTCGATATAGGTGGCTCTGCAACTAGCATAATGGTCCGCCAACGTCTCTACGTCAGGTAGCGCTGTCGCTCCGTGAGCCATAAGCTCATCCCGCAAGGATTCCGCACTAGCGCGCAGCGCCGAGATGCATTGGTGTTGAAATTGATTTGCTGTATCCGCACCAAGAGTAGAAATCAACTGATGCAATGGGGTACAATCAGGGAGTGGATTGCTGGTGTCCTGAGAGGTGCCCAGTAATTTGTCATGTGCTCGTAATGGTGGAGCAGGTCTGGCGAAAAGTTGGTCTGCAGAGAAACGCCATGGGACACGGAAAGGGTTAATTTGCGCGGGGTCAAACGAGTATGGAGGGTCCGATGTGGGTGAAGAGGCTTCGGGTTGTAATTTGTCTAAAATCAACTGAACACGTGTGAGATGTTCTTGAAGTTTGAGATTCCGGAAGCAATCGGAGAAGTAGCGCTCCAGTGTTGACGACAATTTCGTTACATCATACAAACCAGGGTTGAGTGAATGAGGTGGGGGAGTTTCACATGGCCAGGCGCGCAACAACATTTGCGCTGTTGCAGTGCCATCCGAGTGCCGTCTGTCATTATACATTTGAAGTTTGCGTTGGTTCAAGCTATCCGAACTTTTCCCATGTATAGCGCGCCCCAAATTTTCAGGGCTTTGTTCGAAGGGATAGGCACAATCGACGACATAGTCATGCAAGGTGGTCCGGGAAGGATGACACCCCACAGAAATGCGATACGAATCATAGTGGGGTGGGTCCTCGAGCTGGAACTCTGAATGCAATGCAAGTGTCACAAGTACAGGAACAAGGCTGCTCAGGTCGTTGTTGGCATACGCCATGGCGGGCAGCGAGAAAAGTAATTGAAACCATTTTCTCGGTTCATCACCTTTCCGCAGCAGGTTGTATACCCCCGGCCATATCAGCGTGATGGCCCTGTCAGGAGTCGACTGAAGCATGCAATGAGCCAACCAAGACTGGTCATATCGAAGTGACAACTCCGAATTGATGGTGTTCCAAGACTTGGGCCATTCCCACGACCTCGCCATCTTCCCTACATCCTTTAACCCCGGTGTTGCGGACCGGCGGCGGACGTAGGTTGCTGCAGTATAAGCACGATGTTCTCTCGAGTTCGAATCCGCCTTCAAAACGTCCCGAGCAGAGTATCGAACATCCAAATTTGGCGGGAAAAACATGGAAGAAAAGTCTGGAAAGAGATATGCAGCCCGTCGGGCCTTGCGCTCTAGGAGACGATGCCTATCTGATGGAAATTTTTCGAATAAAACGCCCGGCGGACTTGGATAGAACACTTGAACCTTCTCGTAGTGTTCCTTGATTTCCTTGGAAAGGGCATATAAACCATAGTGCAGTGAACTCGCCGTGAGATCGGACGACTCCATCCCCTGCTTGCGCCGCTCACCTGGGTCCCACATTTGTGAGTGACATATAGAAGCAATTAACATCAGGAGGTCTGCATCGCGAGGGCGGAACTCTGCGCTTGCGATGCAACTCGCAGACGAAAGTACAGAAAACGCTTCTTCCGCGCCAGATCTCCCGGTGAGCGGATCCGCACCCCATCCGCCGGTCAGAGCATGCAAATAAGCACAGTACAGCTTACTCGTCAATGTTGAATTTCCTGTTAAGCAGCCAAGGTCGGTATTAACTCTATATATCTGGTACGTGATCCGCTCGGAGCTGGACGAGGGGGCGGTGATTTCGACACAAACATGATGTCCCTCCATTCGGAATGAAACATCGCCGTCAGGGATCACGACACATCGGGGAACAACTTCGGCAGCATTGACGTTTCTAATCTTTGGCCGAAGCACGAGTCCATTGGTCAGCCCAAATAGGGTGCCAATCGACTGATCCTCGTCATAAACCATGCCAGGGATGTTCCGAGACTGAAGGTCTCCATCTTCATCAACATAGAACGAGAGGTCATAGTGCGGCAAGGCAACTGACAACTGTAATGATCGGCAGGACGCAAGTGGCGAAGCAGTGACAATGAGGTCCTGTTGTGTACTCAGTGGCTGTAAGAGGCTAGAGATCATGCGCCACGATTGACTTCGGATATCTACGAGGAAATGGTTGCCTTTCCACATGCGAAATGTCCCTGGAGTACAATCGATTTTCCAGTTCTCTTGCGACGTCACCCAGCAATTGTCGAGAGGCCGGATCTCGATCACAGATGTGGAAAGGTCCAACCAATGAGCGTGATCCTTGATTAACACTGTGGGTAAGTCGCCCTCTAGTTTTTCGTGAGGGATAAGTTGGATGGTTTCTGAAACACCACCGTCTGTCTGATTTCGCTTTGCCAGAAGCACCAGATCCGATCCACTCCTGAGAGAAAGAAATACCTATTTGTACCATCTGAGCTTAGGAATTCACTGCACGCCTCAGAAGGTGTACTTACTTGATGATTAGAGACCAAGTCTCTTGTTGAGTAATCCATCCCAGGGAGATCGCTTGGTGTGACCCTGAGCACTTGCTGTAAAAGTAATCAGTAATATGTGGCACATGAAATAGCCACGAGACTCACCTCGCCGAATACCAGTTTGTATAGGGCATGCTGGATATAATCATTTGGCAACCGTGTTCCAAGCAATCTCCCATCAACTAACAGTGACCCATCAAGTACATTGAAGTGCACCGTTTGCGGACGCTGGCCTGGTGGTGGTGCAGTCGTGCATGTGAACCAGCACGAGTTCGGGACCTCCAACCGCATCCACTTCGAACCAGGGTGGTAGTTAGGCCAAACCTTGCAGACCGCAAGGTTAATACCTTTATCGGCTGAGTCATCCTGAATAGCATCACTTATGACACTCTCGAGAGCCAGAGAGAGGCGGTGGTCTCGGTCAAGGAGTAGCCGTGAATATATGGGGAGGCGTAAGACATCACCGGGCATATGGTCGTAGATTACCATACTGCATACGAGCAGAATTCTGATATCTTCTGCTGAACAATGCACTTTCTTAGTCATGAGGGGGTCCACGTTGAACGTGCTTCGACAAATGGCGGCCGTGTCCCGCAAAGCCCTGTGAGACGCATCGTCCCCAACCGTCTTTGCAAACTCGTTTGGTAGTAGCTCCTGTACCCAAGAGAATACTTTGCGACGGACAGTACGAAGAAGATTGAGCGCTCCCAGTGAGATAGCCTCGTCAGGACTGGACGCAAGCAGACGACGGAGCAACAAGGAAATAGTGTCCATCGTCACTGCTTCCTTCCAGTTTGCTTCAACATCATAGGCGAGGCTCTGAAGTTCACCTAAAAGCGCATAGCAAAAGGTGGGCTGCTGTATCTCTTCATGCCAGGTCAAGCCCATGTGTCCGAATGGTCCAACTTGAGTAACGGCTTGAGCCAGCAGCATATGGACTTCTGGGCGACGAAAATTCAACGACCGGCCCCGAAGCTCTCGCAAGATGTTCAACCATTGAAGTAGGCTTCCACTGCGCAGGTGGCCGAACGCCATGTACTCATGAATAGAAAGGTCCTCATGACATTCGGCTCGGTTTGCAATGACTTCATTCGGTGTATGAGACGTGGTGTTGATATATTTTTGCAAATTGTGGTATATCCCACTCGGAAGTTCGTATGTGTAGTGCCATGTGCTATCGCTGCGACCGAGCGCCTCAGAAACAGGGAGACCAGTCTCTAAGTCGAAAGCAAAAAATGATAACTTGTTGCTTATACAGACGTCTTCCCTTTTGGCCGGAATGGAGATTCTGAGGTGCGAAAAGATTGGAGACCTTGTATTAGAACCGAGAGAGATCCGTGATCTCGGATGCTTGACAAAGTATGGCTTGAGCGCGTGGTAATCCCTGAGCTTCATGGAGGGACCATCTTTTTTAACAGGTGGAGAACACACATCGACCAAGAGGTGGAAAGTGGCAGCGCGCCACGCGTCAAACGACAGCGGACAATCTAGTTCGAACACAACAACTTCGGCCTCAAGTTGGTTGGCTGGCAATGGCCACTGGTGGATGTTTATGTACATGGTCGTACCGTGCTGATATTTGGCATAGCGAGTGTTCATCTTTTGTAATTCGATAACTTTTTCATTAACCTCGAGTTGTGCTGCCTTTTCGATCCGAGCCTTTAGGTCTTGGAGACACGCGGAGATTCTGAAGAAACGGACTGCAAAGCTTTCTCTAGTGATCACTGTGGAAAACACAGACAGCTGACTTCTTGACCGGGAGTGACGACGAGAGAGGTATTCCTGCGCATGACGAACACGGAGAAGGCTAGAGGCCCTGCAAAGTAATAGGTTCACTAGAAGACTCATGGGCACCTCCGGAGAGTAGTCTACCAGTATAGGAATCTCCTTTACCGCTATCTTGTCAAGTGCAACCCAGAGCTCAATCGTGGTCAACAGCATCACCGAAAGGAGCTCTGGGTTGCCTGCATATGTCTTTGATGCACAAGAAGAGTATTTGTGCACCAAGGCCTCCAGGTGGACACAAGCTTTGTCACTGCTCGTGACCCTATCTATCCAGGCATCAATCCCTCGCTCTACCGCCTGCTCGACGTCGTAGAGAGCGGTGTGGGGGTCAAGATGATACATTTTCTCAAAGAAATCCCCATTAGAGTCCAGGAAGTCATCGAGGGAACCTCGAGGAGAATTTTTAGGGTAGAACGAGTCGACAGTGTGACTGCCAGTGGTACCATGGCTAGTGAGAGAGTCGCGAAGGAATTCTCCACTGCTCGAGAGCGACAACCGAGCATCGTGCTCAAGATCAAGCCTAGACGGGGCCCAGACTGGGGACGGACGCTGAACAGCCTGTACTTGTTTCCATCGGTCTTCAACGATGGATCGGAGAAAAGTGCATGTCTTTAACACGATTCCCGGAAGCCACTCTGGGGCGAAAGAGCCTAGTTTCCACAAGCGTCGACTGATCTTGGCTGACATATAGAGAATATCACTGGAAAGGTCTTTGCAAGTCCTTTTCTCCGCAAGCCCACACATAAAAAACAACATAAATTCCTTGTAGACATGACGCCTGAGATGAGACTGATTGAGTGTTGTCTGAAGTGTAACTCTGATGAGAAGCCAGAGCGGCGAGCGTCGCCACGGTGACGACTCTGGGTCGTTCTGTACAACGCCATCGCCCACGCGTTTGCTGATCCGAGCAACATCAGCAGGGCGGCCGATACCTCTCAGGATTCCGGTGAGTAATTCGGTGATGTAGCACGGGTGCGTGGTATCTCCGGAATGTATAGCGGCATGAAAGTCGTGCTGGTCTATGTGAACAAGGAAATTCACAAGCTCGGAAAGAAAGTCCACGTCATCAAACACGTCGTTGGGAATCTCGATGGCAGGTCCAGGATATGAGCAGATGAGCCTTCCTTCTGTCTTCAGCACATCCTTACTCTTCGGGGATAGTTCGAACAACTCGAAGATGGTGACATCCTTCTGTTTTCGAAGGACAATACCCGCATTTTGAGCTCTTATAAGCAACGCGAGGACATCTACATGTTGTGAAACCCCGGTATACTATGGAAACTCGGATGCTTACCTCCTACATCCATATTGCTTAATTGGGCGATAGTTCGGGACCTATCAAGGCTCTCAGACTCGAGAGTGCCTTCTAGATTTTCTAGCATTCGGATAATCCCATTCCAATGAAAGACGTCTGCCTCGCGGACGTAGTCTCTGTAGAGACGTGCAGCAGCGGTGACCGTTCTAACAAGAGAGATATCATTGCGGATGCTGCGGTCATCCGCACCGGGGAGTTGGAGGGGAAAGAATACATGTGTAATAATATATGTTGACGTTCTAACGTCCTTGGGGTCAAGGACATTAGAGCGAGACATTGGAGCGATGGTTGGTTGAACGTCTAGCAGCAGGATACGAAGTGATTGAACTGGAAGTTGGGAGAAAGCGCTGAACATGTTCACGCCATGCGTGTTGCGTGCGGTGTCAGAAATCGGAGTGTAAATGGGCAATGGGCGTGCTCGGACAAGATGGAGCCGGGAGGCTGTCCAGACAAGGGTTGATGTGATTGCGTACACACCCATATCTTTTTGACACCTCAGATACAGATCGAGGACAGATAACTGATCACGGAGTATCAGAAGATTCTCCGCTCCGCGTTCATTGGATCTAAATCCGAAAGAAGTACAAACACATAAGAGAGTGGGATATGTTATGATTTTTGGCCTCTGAGGGATATCACTGTGAGCGAGCGTGAGCTTCTAGCAGAATGTGAAAACCGGAAAGCGCACCTCTGACCACTGAATTGCAAGATAGCTTGAGACCTGTCTATGCTTTCAGGCTGGATAATAGCCTGTAAATCCCCCGTCATCCGAGAAATACTATGCTAGCAAGGGATACGGGCATGTTCACTGTAGCAAGCGTGCAGCAGCAGCAATCGCTTTAGTCGAAGAATTGTCGCTGTTGACACTGAGATCATCCCTGTCAGGGAGCCAGAGAGGGCGCACTTCAGCATATCGGCGTCCTCAGGATTATGAGGGATGTGAACGATGAGCGACGGCATGACAGCGACATGCTGGGAAAAGGGTGGGGTCGTGCACGTGTTCCTGTATGCAGTTTGCACGCCGTCACCGTCAGAAAACAAGGGCACCAAAGCGGGATTCATCCCGCAGGTGTGAGGTCGATCGTGACCACCGCGTTGCTCTGTTGTATAATCGTCGTTAACTCGTGCAGTGGCACAACACCCGCAACAATACCTTCATCCTACCAATCCTCCGCGTTCGAGAAGTCCAGGCCCACCGTATGCTCCATGCGAAGATGTGGTCTGAATTCCTTGCTTTCCGTCTACCATCGAGTGCCGTCGCCAGCGGAACTTGCGGAAGAGAACAATATTTGTCGTTGTTCCTAGACCCGGTTTGTGTCAAGGCCAATTATGTAAGCGCTTATGTCAGAAACGACACACCTTTTTGGTCTGAACTTTACTCTTGCGGGAGTGCACAACCATGGACATTTCGGTCGTACTGGACGTGTGCGAAAGCACTAACATTATCGTTGGCGTAGAGGAACGTCGACAAGTTTCTCGGGGAGCGTTGTGCTCGAAGTTTGAATGTGTGGATAGTGTGCCTCCTGATTTGCGTGCTCAGTCTCTTTGGCCTGTAGGATCTTCGTTGCTTGTTCGGTTTCCGACTCTCGATTCGTTTGTTAGCATATTCCGCCTCTCGTCACCGTCAAGGCTTTACTCGCAATCTGCGATGCGCATCATGTCTCCTGTCCTCCCTGGTATCGGAAACAACAGTTGATGGAAGCGTTGCGATGCCATGAATGTTCATTGTCTTGCTCCTCTCATTTGATTCTTCTTTTTACGGTGGCTGAGACTTTACATCGCTGTGGTCCTGCCCCGTTGTCCCTAGAAGGCTCGAAGCAAGTTATTCATGTAAGCGCGACTTGAAAGTGATCGATTGATCACTAGAGAACACTTAGGAAATGACCTCTCCAGGAGTCTGGGTGTGCCCGGGAGATTGACGTGTGGAGTCTCACGCTGGTAGGTTCGCGTCGCCTTCTACCCTGTCCACCCAACTGGACATAGTACGGTTACTTTCAAGCTGTGGTTCGTCAGTCACTACTCTACTATACCAAGAACGGTCCGTTGTATATAGTTGGTTGATGCATAGTGATGTGTCAACGCATCTACGTCTCTGGGATCAAGCATCGGGTGAGATGTCTCAACGACGGAGAATTGAATTCCTGAAAGCAGTGTGTAAAGTTGAGAAGGCAAGGGTAAAACACTTTTCGCACCCGCGCGCTCTATGTGCGAGGTCACAAGCGGCGGTCTGTAGTATCTGATAGATCAGCTTTATGCGACCCCAGTCACCACTTTGGCCAAAGGTGTATGGTGTGATGGCTAATGAAGTCAATATCTGCAGATGGTGGTGGGCACGCACGGGTCAAGTGTAAGTCGACTATGGCTGGATGAGCGCACAGGAACGAGAACACGACAGGGGTGAGTAGATTGCACGCGTAAGCAAGTTATATTCAGTCTATGACATATCATAATGGCCCCGAACAGATCGCAAAGGAACCGCGTACGTTTGCAGTGCAGGCCCCAGACTCGTTTCCTGCAATGACACCGTCCAACGTATCAGCACGGTCAATAACTCGTTTGACATGCATCTCGAGGCTTGCAATTCCATGTTCCACGCACGTCAGCACAGCCGCGCCGTGCCTGCCAATGATGATCTTCCCAGCGAGATGCGATGGATGTGTAGTAACGCGACGAGAGGTTTGAGACGAGCAAGCAAGGCTGGTGGGAATGTCGCTGGAGTGAATGCTATACACTAGGTGCAGGAAATAATTTTATCAATGAAAAAATCATGATAAAAACAATCATGAAAGACATAATTATGTTAATAAAACCCTAACAAAA
>JBBPLS010000459.1:0-17263 GCA_038089895.1 Boletellus ananas | reverse complement strand
TATACATGCCTTGTATTTATATTCTCTTCAGTTAGTTCTGCACAATTTATGCATAGTTTCTACCTGTCCATGAGTCCTCCAGAGGATAGTGAGATCTCCTTGCTTTTGCTAGTCTCACACCACTTGTTGAGTGTGTGCTTGACAGCTAGGTTCTGCATGTATGTGTAACAAAAGAACTAACTTGTCCTTCTACCCTTACTATTTAGCAGTAGGGCAAGAACCCCTCAAACACAGCCTACTGAGTCCCCAAGTCAAGTGATGAAGACTATATTCCCCATGAAGAGGAACACTATTATTCCAAGATAGAACATCAACATTCTCCCTCCCCTCCACCCACCTCTTGAAGAGTTTCTGGTTGACCACCACTGAACCCCCTGTTTGGACAAAGAAGTAGATGACCCTCTGTCACTCCAGAAAATATCCAAGCCTTACCTGGATGACTTGCTCCTCCACTTTTAACTTGAGGAGATCTCAAATACCCTGACATCTTCACTGATCCAACCACCCTGGTTCAGACAACTGAATCACTGCCTCAGATCAACATTATCCCAGATCCAGACATCCCCATGCCTCCCTTGTCAGCTCAACTGGACCCTTCCAAGGAGCCAGAAAATAGGAAAGCCAAACAACACACTAGTCTCTCTGCTGACTTCTCTGGAGAAGCCTCTGATGCTTCACAATGGCTAGCCACTATGGAAGCATATTTTACCATGAATGATCACATCTATGATGATGATACATCCAGAATCCTTACTACCCTCAATAAGATGAACAAAGGGTGAGGAGGGGTGTTTGCAGAAAGTTGGTACCCCAAAGCACCAATCTCTATCTGGGCCTTATTCTATGATGATTTCAACAATATCTTTATTCCTATTGGAGAAAAGGAGAGAGCCCGCA
The DNA here is from genome assembly GCA_038089895.1 of Boletellus ananas. Classification (NCBI taxonomy): domain Eukaryota; kingdom Fungi; phylum Basidiomycota; class Agaricomycetes; order Boletales; family Boletaceae; genus Boletellus; species Boletellus ananas. The sequence continues at coordinate 16,366 of JBBPLS010000459.1, read as the reverse complement.
ATGATCTATATGAAATGAAACAGCTAGACTTTCTGGAACCAACTGAAAGCAGGCTGCCTACACACCTAAAGAGAGGAAATTTTGACACCTATGCTGCTACCTTCTGATTGAAGGTGGGCAAGAGTGGCCTTACCAAAGCCCACAATGAAATCTTGATCAATGTCCTACAATGAGGAGTTGATTCTAAGTTGGCCAACATGATGGCCACACTGAACCCACAACCAGAACACTGGGATACCTGGTTGACTTCTGCTCAATGTTTCAATGAGAACTTACTAAGACTTAGAAGGATTTGAGACCCCAAATGATTCCTCCCTCTGTTCTATGAGGGACTTTCTCGTGCTAGCAGAGATCCAAATGCCATGGATGTAGATGCCATCTGCCTCACCCCTGTGGAATGAGCAGAACATATGAAAAAAATAAATGTTTCATCTGCCACTGGATAGGATGTCACTCCATCAATCACAAGGGGGATTCTTGAGCTTGCTGCTTCTGAGGAAAGCAGCAAGTAAATGCTGTCAAAGCTAACCAGACTGATGCCCTTGGGGAATTTATTCAGAATATAGATCTTCCCTGGGAAGAACTACTCCATATTCTAAAGCCCTGTGCACCAGGACTAGTAGAACAAGTCTGTGCAATCTACACCAACAATGATTTGGGTCTCTAAAGAGGAGGGAAGTAGCAATGTCTTCTCCTCCTCATACTGTCATTCTTGTATTTGTATCAGGTACCAACTCTAGAGCAATCAAACTCCCCATTCACCTGTATGAACCTGGAGCAACCCAAAACATTGCAACAACTGCTCTTGTCAATAGCAGAGCAACAGGATGTTTTGTCAACAAACATCTCACACAAGCCAATCATTGGACATTAGTCCACCTGGGGACTCCTATCCAGGTGCACAATGTTGACAGGACTGACAATCAAAATGGCATGATCCACCATTATGTCACTCTGACCCTAAGAATTGGAGATCTCTCAGAGGATCAATGTTTCTTCATCATTGATTGCAGACATGAAGGTGTAATCCTTGGAATCAATTGGTTACAAGAAAGAAATCCTCAAATAGACTGGGCAACTAGAACATTGACACTTCCTGACCACTACATGATGCTGCCAAAACAAGATTGACTATCTCAAAGATATCTCCTCCAATACCTAAACATCAACCCCAAAACTTGGAATGAAGAGAATTTTTGTACTGCTCACCTTTATCAGATCAGGAAGCTTACTATCTCAATGGAACTAGCTCAACAAACACAGGGAGAAGAACAACCACTATCAAAGGAGTATCAAGCTTTCCAGGATGTGTTCAACAAACCAACAACTGGGGAGCTTCCTCCTTTGAGATCATACAACCATGCACTTGATCTCCTCACCTCCTTTACCTTCTGGGCTGTAAAAGTATACCCCTTAAACCCAAAAGAGATGGAGGCATGTTGAGCATTTGTGGATGAACATCTACAATCTGGCAAAATCAAACCCTCTAAATCTCCTCAGGCCTCTCCTTTCTTCTTCATGCAAAAGAAGGATGGTGGTCTTCACTCTTGTCAAGATTATCAATATCTCAATAAACATACCATCAAAAATGCTTATCCACTTCCTCTGATCTCGGAATTGATGGACAAACTCCACAACTCTACTATCTTCACCAAAATGGATATCTGATGGGGGTATAATAATGTCTGCATCAAACCATTGGACATGTGGAAAGCTGCATTCATTACTCACTTAGGTCTCTTCAAACCTTTGGTAATGTTCTTTGGCATGTGCAATTCCCCTCCTATGTTCCAGGCTCTTATGGATGATGTTTTCTATGATATGGTCATAGAGGGATGGCTCATCATTTACATGGACAACCTAATCATCCACTCCAATGACCTAGCTGAACACCACTGTCATACCCAGTGGGTTTTATAATGCATGTAGGAGAATCACCTCTTTCTAAAATTCTCCAAATGCTTCTTCAATGTCTCAGAAGTAGAGTACTTGGGCATGATCATTTGCCCAGGGCAGATCACCCTGGACTCCACCAAATTATCTGCCATCTGCAACTGGTCCCCCTCCAAGTCAGTAAAAGCTATATGATCCTTTATTAGTTTTTGCAACTTCTATCACAAGTTCATCCTACACTTCTCTGCCCTCTGCCATCCTCTTCATGATCTCACCAAGAAGAGTGCCTCCTGGGACTGGTCCCCTGACTGCCAATGGGCATTTCTCTCCCTGTGAGAGGTATTCACTAAACAACCTGTACTTTGCCTACTGGACCCAACTCACCCCTTTTGGGTCATGACCAGTGCATCCCTTGTGATGTCTGGGGCCATTCTCATGCAGAAGGATGCCAACAGGGATCTTCATCCTTGCTCATACTTCTCAAAAACATTTGCCCCTGAGGAGTGTAATTACAATATTTATGATTGGGAATTTTTGGCCATCATTTGAGCACTCAAGGAATGGCACCACTACCTCACTGGCACTCTCCACAGGGTCACCATTGTCACCAACCATAAGAACTTGGCCTATTTCAAGCAACCTCATAAGTTGTCTCACCATCAAGCTTGTTGGATGTTGTTCCTTCAAGACTTTGATCTTGTATTTCAGCATACCCCTGGTGCTGCTATGGGACCCACTGACATGCTCTCCCACCTTCTGGACATCAATGTACATGAGGATAACCAGGATGTTACCCTGCTTTCCACTGCCCACTTCATTCATGCCTTGGACATTGCTCTTGCTGATAAAATTGCATCCTTCACCCCCTCTGACCCATTGGTTGCTGACACCCTGGCAGCTTTGGATCACAGACATTCCCTCCTCCCATGAGCCTCCTGGCAGGACTGGTGGTTTATGGATGGGCTTCTCTATTTCACAACCATCTCTATGTTCTGGAACCAGCTCATGCTTTATTGGTTTGTGTGCTTCACAATTTGCCCACAGGTGGTCATGGTGGTTTCTTTCACCTGCTTCACTGGGTGCAGCATGATTATTAGTGGCCTAGCCTTTCCACATTCCTCTGCTGGTTTATCACTGGTTGCTCTGTCTGTCAGGCCAATAAGGTGATCACTCATCCTACCATGCCACCCCTGTCCCCCATTCTGTCCACTGCTGCCCATCCCTTTCAGCAACTTTCCATAGATCTCATTGTGGCATTACCCCTGTCTTCTGGTTTCAATTCTGTTTTGGTCATGGTTGACCATGATCTTACAAAGGAGGCAATTTTCCTCCTGTGTCATTCCTCCATTGACACAGTGGGTGTAGTGATGCTCTTTTTCAAACATGTTTTCCCCCATTTTGGCCTTCATGACCAATGCATCTTGGATTGAGGTCCTCAATTCACCTCTGCCTTTGCCTAAGAATTATCCCACCTCCTCCAATATGACCTTGCCCTCTCAACCTCATATCACCCACAAACTGATGGAGAAACTGAGCGAGTTAACTAGGAACTGGAAACCTACCTCTGTATCTTCTGCCAAGGCAACCCTCATGCATGGTCAGACCTCCTCCCTATGGTGGAATTCACACACAATTCCACAGTACACTTGGTGACCAAGCAAACTCCTTTCTCACTAATGATGGGCTATGAACCCAGGGCATATCCCACTATCAGGCAAACCTTTCTACCAGCCCTAGAGTAGTGGCTTACTATTCTCCAAAACGCCCAAGAGGAAGCACAGCAGGCACATCAAGTGGTACAATAGGCAATGACAGAAAGAGTCTGATCATCTTACAAATCATAGAAAACAGGAGATTAGATTTGGCTGGACAATTGAAACATCAAACTACACTATGCCTCCAAACAGCTTGCCCCATGCCAAGAAGGCCCCTTTGAGATCACTCAGGTCATCTTCACAGTCACCTATAAACTCAAACTCCCTCCTACATGGCACATACACCCTATGTTTCATGCAAACCTACTACATCCATATGAGGAAACTACAGAACATGGACCCAATTATGTCAACCCACCACCTGAACAGATTGACAGAGAAGACCAATATGAGGTAGATCAAATTCTTGCTCATTGAGGTACTGCAGCACAAAGACAGTACTTGATCTGATGGAAGGGTTACTCATCCACTGAGAACACTTGGGAACCAGAACAGAATCTGACAGATTCCCACAAACTCCTTCAGGCATATAAGGCTGTATGATCCAAGGAATTCCCCCCAACTGGCTGAAGAAGGAAGAGGACATAGTATCCTGTCACTCCACTACAAATACCACCATGTTCTTACTTTCTCCTTCTCTGGTTGCTTTTCTTCTGATTTTCTTCATTTGCCTCTTCTTCCCCTTCTTCATAGTTTTGCTCTGTTTGTGGGATACCTATCACCATCTAGTTTCCTGTTGCACCAACATCCACTATGCCCTCACTCCTGCTGCCATCATCTACCAACAACCACCATCCTAGAATTGGGACCTACCTGGTCAGGATCAACCCATCACCCCTCACTTGGTGATAGACTGTGTGCAAGTGTGGTGCTTCTCAATTGAGTTCCCTGACTCAGCCAACAAAAACAATGCAGGGTGGGGAGCCACATGGGGAAACACCTAGTGACCCCCCTATCCTATTTGTTAACTTTGACATGTACCCTTTTTGGCACTATTTAGACCTGATCCTTTCCAATTTGCATACTTATCAGCCGATTGACAGACACCTGTGTGATGCTGTCTTACTTATGCAACTCCCTTCTCATCCCTTGGCTGTTGGAGATAACCTGCCTCTACATCTCAATTGTCTTACTCACTCTCAGCTGGTTAATTTTCTGTTTGCCTTGCTTGGAGATCCAGCAGTGGTTTTTGTGCTAGAAGACATCCCATCGTTTCAAGAATCCACCTATCTCCCATTGATTATTCATCTCTCCAGATTCTACTTTATTACCCAACAATTGCTTGTCACACTTCTCCCTCACCTCACTTATGCAGAAGAAAGTCTAGTTGAGATCAATGCCAAAGTCGCCTGCTCCTCCATCACATCAGCCAGGGAAATGATCAGGGACCTCACCCTTTTTGGCAGGACTCCCATGGGTGATTCACAATCTCCCCTGAGAACTCATCTTATTGCATCTCCAACTCTGCCTCTCTTTCTTCACAAATGACAAGCGATAGTTTTATCTATTCCCCAATTCCCCTGGATCCTCTGAATGCTGGGTTCACATGGGTTGAGCCAATGAGGACAGAGAACTTTCCTCAGGACATCTGATATAGCCAACCAGCCCATGGGTATTCACCCTGCCACATAACTTGGTCCCAGTTCATCCAGACACTCCCTGACCAGACCCATGCACACCTGACTCTGTGTGAGACCCTCTCCCAGTCCCACCACCTTGACCCACTTGCTCTCAAATTCACAACAGACAAACTTGATTCTCTCCAAAATTTGTTTGCCCTAGTCCTTGCAGCAATGAATGACACACCAGAGGATCAAGCTCAACCTCTGGTGGACCACATGATGTGAATCAGCAGGAGAGCTCTGCTGATTTGTCCTCCCCCTCTCAGTCTCACTCATCTTGAAGGAGGCAGTTGCTTTGCTTCACTTGTAGGTCCACTCATCACTATAGATCCAATTGCCAACACTACCACTGCTCTTACTGCCACCTTTCTGCTCCTGGGCATCTCCAATATGCTTGTCTACAATGCCTTTGCCCTCAATGTGGCAGTCCTGGACACTCAGACCCTTTCTGCCCTCATGCAGCAACAGAGGATCATGATGCCAGTGACAATCCCAGTAAAGAGTACTACACTGGTGGGAAGCCTGCCTGAGTTGGTTTCTCAGACCAACAATGGGGGTATTGTTACAAACATAGAACAGCAGGCTGATTCCTTTTCATTTCTCCCTTTTCATTACATGGTGAATTTCTCTTCTCAGTATTACCACATTCTGGGATCAAACAGCCCTTGGCTGGATGATCACTAATACCTGGCCTTCTCTTTTAATCCATAGCTGGATGAGTTGCCATTGGTTACTATGTTACTGCTGATCACAGTTGCACCACTTTACTTTCACACATTCTCTTTCTGTCATGATGCAACTCACATCTTCCTCTTTTGTCCATGGTTACACTTCCCCTATCTCAGGACACTTACTCCTCCATTCCATATTTGTTCGCAGCTACACATTTCCCCCATATTCACACTAGGCATCTCACATTTACCCTAAACTATGTACAGCTCTACCTAGGTATTTATACATGCCTTGTATTTATATTCTCTTCAGTTAGTTCTGCACAATTTATGCATAGTTTCTACCTGTCCATGAGTCCTCCAGAGGATAGTGAGATCTCCTTGCTTTTGCTAGTCTTGTACCACTTGTTGAGTGAGTACTCAACAGTTAGGTTCTGCATGTATGTGTAATAGGTATCTGCACTAAACTCAAAGTATGTCCAGAGGGCCTGGCCAAGTTGGATATGGGCAGATGCCTGGTCTACATGGCCTTTGGGGAGAGTAGCAATGACTTCATGGAACACATCAACAGAGGCTGAACATCTGCCTCCTCTTGTCCATATTGGGCCCTTTGGAAAAGTGCCTGGGCATGTGCATTCTTTAGGATGATGAAACTGTAGCATGCAGTAGGACTCAGTTGGCTGGTGGTAGACAGCAACTGAGGTGGTATCAGACAAAAAAATGAAGTGGTGCAAGTCCAATTATATAATATGCATAGCCACTGTCAATTTATATTGTCATATAGCTACAACACTCCCCTTCAAATGGAAGGGTGTAGTCCAAGTTCAAAAGCAAAATGCTTGGCCTTTATACTTGGAAGGGCCTTTGCAAGGGTATCTGCTATCATACTGTTAGTAGGGCAGTAGAGAAAATGAATGTGGCCTTGTTCAACTGAGAAGCAAATAAAATGATAGTGAATGTCAATGTGTTTGGTACAAGCATGAAAACTACCATCCTTAGTTAGAGCAATTGCTGTCTGGTTGTCACCATAGAGGATGGTGGGTTGTGTGAGTGGTCAGAATATCTCACTGATGAGGCAACAGAGCCATATGGCTGTCTTTGTGGCATGGGTTGCTATAACATATGCAGATTTGGCTGTAGAGAGGGTGATGAGTTCCTGTTTCTTCAAAGTCCATGGAAGTGCACTCCCATCAATGAGGAATGCAAATCCTGTGACTGTATGCCAGTGTTCTTGTGTGGCACTATCTGCATCCACATAGCCAACCAAACTGCAAGTGTGGGTCCTAAATGTCAGCATCCATGCTTCAGTGCCAATGAGGTATCAGTAGATATGCTTGACAGTCTCCCAGTGTGGTAAACCGGGGTTTGAGTTGAATTAGCACACATACAATATTGCAAATGCAATGTCAGGTCACATCCCAGCAGTGAGGTGGATCAGAGACCTAGTGGCTTGACAATATGGGATATTGCATATTTGAGTGATTTCTCTGGTGGTTTGTGGGCTTTGCAACTCAGAGAGTTGGGCATGTGAGTCAAGGGGTGCAGCGACTGGTTTTGCATTGGTGAAATTGAATTTTGCGAGTATAGCATTGATATAGGGTTCCTAGGAGAGCGAGATGGTCCATGCACTGCAATCATGGGTGATCTTCATCCCCAAGAGTTAGCTAATAGGCCTGAGATCTGTGATGTGGAAGTGCAAACTTATCTCAGCCTTAAAGGCTTTGACAAGCTCCTTTGAACTCCCTATAATAGTGCAGTTGTCAATGTTTGATGCCAGGATTAATATATGCATGCCAATAAATGCAACAAGTATGCCCCAGTCAGCCTCCATGTGACAGAATCCCAGTTTAGTGAGCCCTTTCAAAAGCCATTGATACCACTTGAGAGCACCTTGCTTAGATCCATAGAGAGTGACACAAAGTTTTGCAATGAGGTTGTGGCCATGCTTATCAAAACTAGGCAGTAATTCCATGAATATAGTTTTATCATTGTCCAACTTCCCATTAAGGAAAGCACTGTGGAAATTAGAGACATTGATGTCCTAGTTTTGATGGGCTGTGATAGTGAGGATGAGATGAATGAATGTGAGGCATGCAACAGGTGCATAAGTTTCATCATAGTCAATACCCTGTTGTTGTGTGAAGCCATGTGCAACCAACTGTGCCTTGTACTTGTTGACCTTACCAGCTGCATTCTTCTTTATTTGGAATACTCATTTGCAGCTGAAAATGTTAGCCTTTGCAGGTTGCACAACAATATCCCAGGTGTGTACATCATCCAGGATTTTCAGTTCAGTGTTGATTTCTTCTTCCCACTTTGCCCAGTCCAGCCTCTTCTGCACTTCCTCTATTGTTACAGGCTCCAAGCCTTCCATTTTGGTGGTGTTACGCAGGGCATACCTCGAGTGGTCGAGACTAGGTTCCAATGGGCAGGACACTCACAAAGAGGTACAACTCAGCCCAAAGGATGAAGGACTATATGTTCTGGAGAACAGACTAGAGACTAGAGGGGCCCGAAGGCAACAAAGGACTTAGAGATGCCTAAGGAGGCCTGAGGGACTAGGTGTGACTCAAGAGTACATGTGAATTGCGCAGATCAAGAATGGGGTACAAAGTGGTAAACTAAGGGTTTATATACTGAAGAAAAAGGTGCACAGACCAAGCAGTGTGGAAGGAACATGTAAGCATAGAATATCATAGAATGCGATGGAAATCAGAAGGTAAGTAAGCAACAATGACAATTGTTGCTGCGGAAGACTAAGCATAGATGACAAAGACAAAAGGAAGAGCTAAAGTGGGAGAATGCTCACACAGGAGCTGCTTGTGATGATAAAGAAGTGGATGTAATCATAGAAGAACATCCTGAAGACTGGGGAATGATGAGGGCAAAGTAGAGAAAGAAAGAAGAGACCATGGTAGATCAAGGAAACTGTAACAGGTGGCCCTAGCAGGCATGGTGTATGCTGCTCTATCATCATTGAATTCCAAAGTGCCTGTAACAACCTCCTTATTGCCACCATTGCTATCATTGTTCCCATCACTCTCATCATTTCCCTTGGTACCCTCAAGAGTCAGCTGCCTTCCATCTGCAACCTTTACAGTCTGGATACCATGTGGGAATGATGATGTGGCATTGTGTCCATTGTAAGTGCTGAGTCTGCTTCAAAGTGCCTGCATGTACAATGACTCCATGTACTTGTGACTTGACTGCTGCAGATCAGCATCTGGTACTGGAATCTTGAAATTCTCACCAAGGTGGTCATAGTTGGAATGATTTGGAGCAGGTTGGAAATTAGATATGGCTAGGAGCTTGGCAGGTGCATCATTTGATTTCTGTGTGTCACAAGTGAGCCTCTGAGGGTTCTGGCCTGCTAGTCCACTCTCCCCTTCACTCAGGACATTGATACAACCAATGGTGATGACATCATGGCGCCAGAACATCATGTTCTGCTCAACAGAGACAACACAACAATTGGCAAAATAAATACAGTGAGTGCTGCTATTGGCATTGTACTCCAACCAGTGCTCCTCATGAGTGCAAGTGTCAAGCTTTGAGCCACTTGCATCATGCACCCAGCAAAGTGCACCCTATACAGGTAAGTTAGCTAAGCTTGGCTTTGTCCCATAGAGCATCTTGTATGGCATTTTGCCATCAAGTGCTTATGTTGTTGACCTGTTCTTTATCCAGACAATGTGTGAAATGGCTTCATCCCAGAGGAATTTGGGCAGTTTTCTTGCATGTGAGACTGCATGGACCCATTCAACAAGAGTACAATTAAGACACTTTGTGACACCATTGTGCTGTGGGGTGTCATGAGTGGTGAGTTTTCATTCAGTTCCTTGAGCTTGAAGATGACAAGTGAATTTGTTGCTCAGGTACTCTCCTCCTTGGTCTGATTGCAAATGCTTGATGGCTATGCCACATTGGGTTTTAACCCATGCTTCATATTGCCAATAAGCATTGAATGTGTCCAACTTCACAGCCAACAGGTAGAGATGGGTGTAGCACATATGGTCATCCATACAGGAACAGTAGTAGGCCTTTTTCAAAGGTGTCTGCATCAATGATGGCCCCCATAGGTCAGTATGTATTTCATCACTGAATGATTACAACATTTCAGTTCATGGTCCTTCCCAATAGGCTTGTGAGTAGCCTTTCCATATTTGCATGCTTTGCACTGGCCCATAGTGGTATAGTCCAGGTGTAGCTTTACACTAGTGATCATCCCCTTTGCAAGCATCTCATAGATTGTGCTAGCATTAATATTGGAGAGCTAAGCATGTAGTTCTGACATGGTGAGTTCTTGATCAGCTTGTGTAGTGCCTGCATTTCGAGTGTGGTAGAGACCATTGGCCAGGGGGACTTTGCCAAGCAGCCACCTCTTCAAGTTGAAGATACAACATGACTGGTCATGGAAGAGAGTGACATAGCCTGTGCTAGTGAGACAACTGATAGAGACAAGGGTAACCTTCATAGATGGTGCATACAACACATCCTTTAAGAGGACATGTGACTTCTTCTTGCCATTGGAAAGGTAGATGTACAGGTTCCCCTTTCCAATTGCACTAAAGGTGTGGTTGTCAGCAGACCATATGAATTTAGGTGGTATTGTCTCAAAGTTGGTGAACTGGTTGCAGGCAGGTGACATGTGCTGCAAGGCACTGCTGTTGTACAGCTCAGTGACCCCATTTGATAGACTGCTGTCATGTATGAGGGTAGCATAGCTGTTATGCAGGGCATACCTTGAGTGACTAGGACTAAGTTCTGACAAGCAGGATGCTCACAAAGAGGTACAACTCAGCCTGAGGGGATGAAGGACTATACACCTGGGTAGGTGGACTAAGGACTATACATTCAAGAGAATGGACTGGGGGACTAAGGGCCTGAGGAGGCTGATGAGGGACTGAGAGGACTCAAGAGTATGCATGAATTATACAGATTGAGAATGAAGTACAAGGTGGTAAGCAAAGGTTTATATACATGAAAGGAACCCACACAGACCAAGCTGTGTGAGTATCATATTGGGAAAGAAGAAAAGACACATAATCATAGAATCTTATACATAGAATACAATGGAAATCAGAAGAAGAGGAAGCAACAATGACAGTCATTGCTGCAGAAAGATTAAGTGAAGAAGAAGATGAGAAGTGAACTAAAGTGGTATAATGCTCACATGAGAACTGCTCATGATGATAACAAAGTGAATGTATTCAAAGAAGAACATGCCAAAGATAGAGGAGCAACAAGGGCAAAGTAGAGAAAGGAAGAAGATACTGCAAAAGAGAAGGGAAATTGTAACAGTAGCATAATGGGGTTATTGTTACGATTTGCTTTTTCTCATCTTCACACGCTTACTTTTCCTTTCCCTTATCACCCGATCCCATCGCGCATGGTACGGACGCCGTTTCCCTTGAGTCATCGTGTCTTACACACGAGGCTTCCCTTCTATTTCATAAACCTTCTTCTTTTCTCATTGACTCAGCCTGATTACTCATGATTCGTCATCCTTTTTCCCATTGACTCATCCTCTATGACCTCTTATCTCTAATATGCTATCGACACAGCTTGGTCTGTGCGCATTCCAGTTACCTATATAAACCCGAGTACTTAGGCCTGTATTCCCTAAGCTAGTCTTGCTCAATAACTAGCCTCTTTACCTCGGACCTCCCTGCCCACCTAGCGAGCGTAGCTCCTAGGAAGATAACCTAGACCCGCTAAGTGACTCTCGTCCTTGCAGTTTCCCTCGAACCCACTGAACCAACGACCAGGCTTTTGAGTCTACGCTCGACGCTACCCGCGCCAAGCGTAACATCTTCTACATTGGGAATGTCATCATGAAGGATTTTATCCAGGTCAGTCATGTCTGTAGTCTGTATCGTTATCAATTACACCAACGGTAGGCAGGGGAAGAAAGGGTTCGAGTTCATGCAGCCTCTGGTGGCTGACATGATCCAGCCGGATCCTGCGAAGCGACCTACGATGGATGAGGTTGTGGCATGATTTGATTCAATCCAGCGGAGTCTCAGTGGCTGGAAGCTGCGCTCTCGTGTGGTGGACCAAGAAGAAGATGCTATTGAAAGGGTCATGCGCGTTACATCCCACTGGAAACGTCGAATCGGGTTCGTTCTCCGACGAGCTCCGGCCATTCCACGACCGCCATAATGATACCTAGAACTACTTCAGTTGGGTTGTTTGTTGTGTGTCATTTGGTTCTTGAGTGCACGTTGAGACGTAGGGGTGTTGGAGCCCAGGGGGGGGTGTATATGAACAGCCTATTGCTACTTTTTTCCGCCTGTCCTGACCGCCAAGTTCATGTGTACCGTAAAAACTGATCGAGTCAAAGGAGGAAAGAAAGGGAGAGACATTAGGTTGACGAGCAACACAGGAAGGGACAAGCAGGTCACAAAGGCCGGCCATTGTTCACAGCAAGTGCGATATAGCCGGAGCGTACAGGAAGCCGATTTCATGATAAATATTTGGATGGGCAGCAAGAGTAGATCAATGAGGGCATGGATGCGAGATGACTGGGGCAACGAGGACGAACATCAGAGTGTTTCCAGCACTTCCATACGTATATCTCTTGAAGCGTCATTTCCAATCCCACCCCACAACAATCTCGCAATCGGCCCCGCCGTCCGATTGTCGCAACAGAAGCAACACGTTGAAAGGTTATCCCAAGCATGCAATCAGCTCCAGGGCGTGCGTGTATATGTCCGATGTGGCAGACGGGACTTCCTCGATGATCGGGGCCTTCACCAACTCAACACCACGGTTGTTCCCCGAGACCAAGCCCGACTCTGTATCCAACGCGGGTGTGTCCAACCGCCCTGTGGTTGTGCCATGAGGCTGATCGGGTCCATGGATCCTCGTGTCTGCGAACACGAGTCTTTGTGGTTCCTGCAACGGCAGCGAGTCCGCCGTTGTGAATTCCACGTCCCCGAGTCCAGCTGACTTGGCACAGTATACATTCCCATGCCCTCTGTGTAGTCTCATCACACTGAACACGATGCATGGAAGAAGAAGCCGGATACGAGTGAAACGTACTGACTGTGGGCGGGTGAGACGACCATAAATTACCAGGGGTCAATGAGAGGAAAGATGGCCCGCAAGTCGTTTGTTTGTCTCTCCAATTCGTCCCATTTGAGGTGTGGAGCAATAAAACAGTCTTTGCCGTAAACAACGGGAGAACTGGGAAGGCAGCTGTTGCACGCTGAAGGCTTTCCAGTCCATGTAAGCAATGTGACTTCACCTGATTGGGTCACGATTTCTTCCAATGTACGTCCATGCGCAGACTCCTTCGTCTTCGGTCAATGAGCCAACCATCTTCAGAAGTGCTTCTCCAACTTCTTTTATGCCTCCAGAGGAATACAGGACCCCACATAGGCACTGCCATGCGATGGTCTTGAGGTCCTTGAATGACCAGTTAAATATCTTTCAATCCGGGTGAGTAGATGCCATAATACAGGGCCAATGCAAAGCTTTACAAGGGAGATTGTCAGTAAACGGTTGGAGTCTTGCAGGGCAGTTGGGTTCTCGGTACACTGAAGGATCTGTACCGCGTTTTCATAGTCTCTCCGCTTCAAGTGCATATTCCCCAGGACCTGAAGAAAATGTCAGAAATTGTGTGTTCTATTCGGTATCACATAGTCTCCATACCTACAGTAATGTCCTCTTGCCTTTTCATCGGCAGAAGGGATCAAGCCACGAAGGCATGTTATGGCTTGTTCATGCTTCCCACAGATGAACACCAATATGGACTAGGAGGGATAAAACTTGGCAAGGATGCATATGAGAAACGCTACTGACGCATCTTGATGACCAAGAGGAACAGGTTATCACTCGGGTCACAGTCACGAAACACAAAGTTGAACCCGTCCAGTGCTGCTTCTTATTCACCCACACCCACAAGAGCGAGCGACCTTGCGGTCTGACCGATGGGCAACTGCTTGTTGTGGAGGGACTTTGCATAGTGTTAGGTAAATGTGAATATACTAGAGAAGGGGGAAAGTTACCTTGTCTGTGTCCTCGACCGCTGCATTCCATTCTCCCAGGCGTGCTTGTGCTCGGAACCTAGCTGCAAGTGTGTAATAGCAAGGGTTGGAATCCTGTGCAATTTCTCTCGACAAAATCAGCTCAGTGTCCTCTAGGGGACCTTGGCCAGGTCATCGGGGCCGTGTCGCCGGTCCAGTCGTTCGAACCCATGGACGACCTGCTCCGCAGCCTCTATCCTTGTAAACTGTGACGCTCATTCCTGCAAAAATACCTCATTGGCCCCTACTAGGCTGGGAATTTCCTCTAGAATCATTCCTTGAGTCGGGAACGAGAAAGGTAAAAATTGGACACGTACCAAAACATGCACGACCACAACGAGGGGCATGGCTGGAGGCAGTACCGTCACAGCGACGGCTGGGCAGGGTCAGGTGGAGGTGCGTGCATGACCACAGTGAGGGGTGTGGCAAGCAAGGCGGGGACAAGCATTGGACACGATCGAGGGCGTGACCAAGAGCATGGAGCCATGACGGGAGGTGGAAGTGACGATGCTAGCATGGGGAGGCACGTGCACCCCATCAACACGTGGTGTCTCAACGGGGGGCAGCCATGCAAGCCGGGCAGTTACTGTAACATGCGCGGCATTGCACCTTGTTCGCAACAACCAGCATTTTCTTTGACTTGTCGTACGCCAACAGAAACCTTGGCCTGATTTTTCCATGATCAAGCAGTTCCTCTTTTAGACGGGCTGGTCGCCAGACTTTTTGCCCAGATTCGGTGCCTCAGCTGCTGACTCAGCAAGACGAATCTTGGTCTCTATCAATCGCCCTACCAGCAACATGAATGTTGATATCGACGCCAGCCCTGGTCCCGGTGAGTGTTGACTCAATGATTGAGATTTACAGCTAAACCTGCATAGACAAATCATACAGACTGTCAGAAACCAGTTCATCTGGCACATTTGGTCCCGCTACTCCCACAAGTGAGGCACAAGGCAGTATGCATATGTTTTCATTACATTGAATCGGAACTAACAGAGTTAAAGTGGCTATACCATTGGATAAGATTTGGAATGTTGTCCAAACCCATGGTATCCAACTGCAAGAGTTGCATAGGGATGTAAGGAGCATCAAGGAAGACCAGGTCCAGATGGTGAAAGACATGCGGGACATCAAAGAGGAACAAGTCTCAACAAATCAGACCATCCAAGCAATATTCAGCTTGTTGAACATGGCGCTTGTCACCAAGGCAGACCAGCAAGATGTGTCAGCAATGCAGCAAAGGCTGGTGGGTGTGGAGGAATCTGTTCAGGGTCTACAGCATGCCATGGATGATCTCATATTGGAACAAAAAAGCCTGTTTGGGCGTATGATGGAGAGTATACGTGGTTTGCTCCAGTAGAGGCGTCACTGTCGAATCAGATTCCATGGGCTTCCCATGTCCCCCTGTCTTTGACAATTTATGATGTGTTTCTGACTAGATTTCGCCTCATGCTTCTCTTCAGAAAACTGTGTGTGCATGCACATGATCCTCGGCTTCAAGATCCACCAGCCTAGTGGCCCATTCATTTAGCTACAGAGCTCCGCTCAGATGGAATCTCATGGGGCTAGCATCGATGTTTCTAAGCACTATAATAGCTGCTCTTATAGTGCTTAGGGTGGACTGGAATTATGAACACACTGCATAAAAGGAATGGTATGCTTTTTTGGAGAACACTGGACCAATGGGAGGCCTGTCCTGTGGTCGTAAACCTCAAAATCTTTGCTGGCCACCAATTTCATTTAACTCATGTTGCAGATGCATTTGTGTCACAATGGAAGTACTAGTGTTGCTGCAAGGTGAACCGAGGCGAAACGAGGTGACAACTTAGACTGAGTTCGACTTAGTTCCTAGTGTCAAAGTGGTGCGAAGTGGACCTCTTGCCACCTCTCGAAGTGAGCCAAAGTGCCCGGAAACCAGCCCGTTACTCCCAACCAATTAGATTGTTCTATTAATTTAGTACCAATGGACTGCTACTCTTGTCATCGTTCCCATTGTCAATTAGCTGCACAAGTTCTGCGTATGCCTCTGCCTCCCTTAGCTTGTTAATAGCTCATGAAGTAACTGGACCAGAAATGACATATGTATACACTGAGCAACAAAACCATTGCAATGTTTGGGTAATTTGTAGTGTGGGCAGTGTAACATGTCAGGGCGTGGGAATCATGCTTGACACTAGTGACCCGAAATATAGTAGATGCCCTTGGCTATCTATAGCAACTTGGATCATGTGATATGGCCAAATATAGCAGGTGATATGGCCATTTTAAGGTAGCCATGTCATTGCAACGGTTTTGTTGTTGACATTAGGGATATCATAAATTAGTATGAAGTGTACCCTCCTTTGGCTTTAATGACCTCCTGAACCCTTCTAGGCATGCTCTCAATCAACCTTTGACACTCTGCCACCTCTATCCTCTCCCACTCTACCTGTACT
>JBBPLS010000458.1:0-17280 GCA_038089895.1 Boletellus ananas | reverse complement strand
GGGGGTGGGAGGCTGGGGTGGTTCTAAGGTACAAGGGGTTGATGGTGAGGTTGACACAAACTCCTTGTCTGAGGACTCTGGGGCTATAATTCAAGGTATGATGTCTGGGGTTGTCCTACTCCTAGATAGGAGGGATGCTGGAGATTCTTGATCTTTTGTTATGCAGGGTGTACCTCAAGTGACTATGGCTAAGACCTTGCAGGCAGGACACTCATGAAGAGGTACAACTCAGCCTGAGGGGACAAAGGGACTGTATGCCTGTTGAGGTGGTCTTGAGACTATACATTCTAGAAGAACAGATGGAGTACTAGGGGCCCGAAGGCGACAAAGGACTAAGATGCCTAAGGAGGCCTGAGGGACTTGGGAGGACTCAAGAGTATGTGTGTATTGCGCAGATCAAGAATAGAGATACAAGATGAAGAACTAAGGGTTTATATACTGGAAGGAAGTATGCACAGACCAAGCAGTGTGAAAGGGATGCATAACCATAGAACATCATAGAATGCAATGGAAATCAGAGGAAGGATAAGCAGCAATGACAGTGGTTGCTGTGGAGTAGCTAAGTGAAGAAGAAGAAGAAGAAAAGGGAACTAAAGAGGTATAACGCTCACACAGGAGCTGCTCATGATGATGGTAAAGTGAACATAGTTATGAAAGAATATGCTGAAGACAGGAGAACAACATGGGCAAAGTAAAGAAAGGAAGAAGATACCATGAAAGACAAGGGAAATTGTAACAGTGCTCATACTCATAGTATTCCTTGAGCATGTAGTTGGCATTGATGAAAGCCTGTTACCAGACCTCAAGATCCTCTGATCGTACTGTTTCTTTTTCCTTCAGTATGTGTTTGACTATATCAGACTGGAGTCCATCTTTTGAGATCTGTATTAGGGTTCATCCATTGTAGGTGGTGTTGTAATCCACCTCCAGGGCATATTGGTTCATCTGGACAAAGAACCCTTTCACAGATTCTTCTTTCTTCTGCTTCATTGTCAACAACTTCTTTTCTGCCTCTTACTTTGATCTGATTGGCTGGAATGTTTCTTTAAGCAGTTCTTCCAACTGTGCAAACAACTGCAAATGGAGATTTATGCCATATTTGGTGTTATAAAGGTCAGCGAATTGTGCTGCCTTGTCCTTGACCATATAGGATAGGACCAAATTTATCTTCTGGCCATCCAAAGGTTGCCTTGAAAATCCATTTAGATATTGCTTCATTGTTCTCCACCAATAAAGAAACTCTTCTTTCTTGCTGGAAAAGTCCAAAGGCTTTCTAGTGTAGGACTTTTCAATGTCCCTTTCTTTGTGGTATTCTGTTTCAGCGCAGGACATTTGCTAAAAGGTTCAGGGGGTTGGAGAGCAGATTGCTATGGGGGGAAGAGGAGTGACTAGAATGAAAGGTTGTGGGGCCGGTGCCCTCCTTGGTGATGGAAGCCATCCAATTTGTGGCATTCAGACAGTTGGACAAATCAAGGGTGAAGAGCCCTGTGGTGATGATGGAAAGACACCCCTTTCTGGTTAAGGCATGGTAATATCAGGTATAGGAGGTGTGGGTCTGGCATTCCAGGGGTTTTGCTCATATTTTTGCTGCCATGCCTACATTTGAGCATACCACTGTTGAAATTCATTGGGCAGGCTCATCATAAGGGATGACATATTTTATTTTCTTTTGATATTGGAGCTTATATTGGTGGTTCTCTGCATACTGTCCAAGTACCAGGTACTACCCTCAAATAGAGGCATTCATTGGCTCAAGACTGATTGCGGAGTGCTTGGGGATCAAAACCACCACATGAGCACAATGGAAAAGGGAGGATCCTGCTAAGGTTTTGAATGGGAGAAGTTGGATGCGTGGGGGGAACCAGAAACACCCTTACTTCAGGGGACTTGATATATCAAGTGGAACGGCATGACAATAACTGTAATCATGTGAACAGCCTATGGATATCATAACCTCAGTACATAGCAGCCTCGAGCACTCTGATAATACACCCTGTAGTGCTCTTTTGGGAAAGCAATGTTATCCTTATTTATCACGCTGGATGAGTGTATGCACAGCACAATAGCTGCTTTAAGCATAGAATGGGTGCTTGTCCCAGGTGTGTCATATACACCAACAGATCCCTCAAACCTGAGGTCTGGTATTGGGGGAATGGGGTAGGAGAGCAAGAGGTTTGACAAACAGCAAGCTCAGTGTCACATTGAGCCTGAAGACAGCAAGAGTAAAAAGGTAGGGATGCTCAGTGCAAAGTGTGAGGAGCATAAAAGGTGATTGGTTAGGTTTAGAATAATGTCAGGACTATCACTAAGGCAACTGCAAAGAGCAGCTGTGATCTGGTGAAGAGGATAATATTCTGAACCTAAGGAAAACTACATACATGCTGGTCCTTATATACTACTATGCCTATCTATGACATCACTGTGACATCATGTGAAGGATGATAGTGAGTGATGGAAGTAGCATCCAGACCAGCCTAGATTGTAATATCACAATGAAGAAGTGAAATGGTGAAAGGGAAAGAGAAAAGTTTATCATCTGCATGAAGAACAGGTGTTGTTGAATGTCTTGCCAGGCAGTCCTGGCTGACCAAGAAAAAATGGGTGAATGAACTCAGTTATCAGTGCCATCAGGAAGAAGGCAAATGTCTAATTTGAACTTATCTCACACTAAATTGAGCTCAGCTGGCTAATGCCAACTTATGGTGGCTCACTTAGCCACAGCATCAGTGAAAAGCTGAATTAGCCATTTAGCCAGCATTTTCGCATTGTCTAGGTATCTAGTTGTCTTATGGATGTTTATGGACACAACTCAGTACATCCTTAGCCACATAAGCTCATAAGCCCATAAGCTTGAGTGGGATCAATGTAAGGGTGGACACCACATATAGGTTGTACAATTACCATGACTGTTACAGACTTAGGGTGGCAGGTGGATTCTTCCATCTTTCTTCCCTTTGATTATGCACTTAATTTCTCCTCTCAGTATTATCATGTTCCAGGATCAGTCGGCCCCTGGACAATCACTTATACCTGACTTTCTATTTGTCTCCACAGCTGGATGAGTTGCCCTTTGGTTTCCATGTTACTGATAATCACAGTTGCCCTATTTAACTTTTTCATGTTCTCTCTTTAATGTGATGTGACTCACACCTTCCTTTTTTATCTATAGTTACACTTCTCCTATCTCTGGATGCTTACTCCTCCATGCTGTATTTGTTTGCAGTTACACATCTCCCCATATTTCACACTAGATATCTCACATTCACCCTGAATAGTGTACAGCTCTGTCTAGGTATTTATACACACCCTATACTTGTATCCTCCTCAGTTAGTTCTGTACAATCTACATATAGTTTCTTGCTGTCCATGAGTCCTTCTGAGGATAGTGAGATCCCTTTGCTTCCATTAGTCTTGCACCACTTGTTGAGTGTGCACTCGACAGTTAGCATCTATGCATATGCATAACAAAAGAACTAACTTGTCCCTCCACTCCTGCTATTTAATAGAAGGACAAGACTCCACCGAAAATGGCCTACTGCATCCCCAACTCCAGTGATGAGGAACATATCCCCCACAATGAAGAATACCTCTACTCTGAGATAGAATACCAGCAAACTCCTTCCCCTCCACCTACATCTCAATGAGTCTCAGGTCAACCACCCCCCAATCTCCTGTTTGGACAAAGAAGGAGATGACCCTCTGTCACTCCAGAAAACATCCAAGCATCTCCTAGATGACTTGCTCCACCACTTCTGACTCAAGAAGATCAGGAATACCCAGATGTCTTCACAGACCTGACCACCCCTGTGCAGACCATTGAACCTCCTCCACAAATCAATATTGTCCCTAATCCAGATGTTCCCATGCCTCCCTCTGCTGCTCAACCCAATCCTACCAAGGAAGATGAACCTCATAAAGTTGAGTGATGAGCTGGCCTCCCTCCTGATTTTTCTGGGGAAGCCTTAGATACATTGTGATGGTTAGCTTCAATGGAGGCATACTTCACCATAAATGACCACATCTATGATGATGATGTCTCCAAAATTCTTACTACCCTCAATAAAATGAACAAAGGACAAGGAGAAATATTTGCAGAAAGCTGGTATCTCAGAGCACTAATCTCTACTTTGGCCTTATTCTGTGATGACTTCAATAATACCTTTTGTTACGCAGGGCATACCTCAAGTGGTTGAGACTATGTTCTGATGGGCAGGACACTCACAAAGAGGTACAACTCAGCCCAAGGGATGAAGGACTATATGTTCTTGAGAATGGACTAGAGACTAAAGGGACCCAAAGGTGACAAAGGACTAAGGATGCCTGAGGAAGCCTGAGGGGCTAGGAGTGACTCAAGAGTAGGCATATATTGTGCAGATTGAGAATGGGGTACAAGGAGGTAAACTAAAGGGTTTATATACTAGAAGAAAGGGTGCATGGACCAAGCAGTGCGAAAGGGATGCATAAGCGTAGAACATCAAAGAATGCAATGGAAATCAGAAGGTAAGTAAGCAATGATGACAATCATTGCTGTGGAAGACTAAATGTAAATGACAAAGACAAAGGGAAGAACTAAAGTGGTAAGATGCTCACACAGGAGCCACTTGTAATGATAATGAAATGGATGTAATCATAGAAGAACATACCGAAGACTGGGGAGCAATGAGGGCAAAGTAAGGAAAGAAAGAAGAGACCATGGTAGATCAAGGAAATTGTAACATTACCCCCCTCGTACACTTGAGCTCCTGGCTCGAAAACCTCAATGTCCATCAATCTGCAAAGATGGTCTAGTGTGAATCGCAGTGGCTTGTTCCACAGTGTAATGTTCAAGTGGACAGTTGTTGATGATGTGATCAACCTCATGGCAGCGAGCACATGTTCAAGAGGGACAGAATCAGGGTCCATGGCCCCAGTACAGGCAATATGAGCAACAGGTAGTAAGGCAACAGCAAGTGGGATGACCAGGGGTGAAGACATTGCAGGAAGGGCAACAGTATTCCAGACAATTGTCTTGGTAGTGACCCAGCAAGTTACAGTGGTAGCAACATGTAGTGGGGGTGGCTAGGGGGCATACCAGAGGGGATTCAATAGTCTGGGTCACGGAGGAAAGGACTCGCAGTCCACTGGGAAGATAGACAATGGAGAGATTGGCTCTGTTATGGGCAAGGATAGTCTGGTCTAGACAGTAATCATCAGATGGAGGTGATGGGGACAGAGGAGACAGTGGGGCAGCATTGGAGAGGTGGGTGAGGAGAGGAGGGGGAGAAGACAAAGGAGGAAAAGATGGGGGAGGGATGGCTAAAGGCGGAGGAGACTGAGGTATAGCTGAGAGAAGGGAAATATATCAATCATGGGTGTCCATGGGCATGGAAAGAAAAACGTTTCTGAAAATGGGATAAACTAGGTGAGGTTCAAGTCATTCAATGAAGACATGGAACCCATGAAGGTGAAGAAGGGTAAGAACATGTTCGGGGATATGATTAGTCAAAAGATGAAGGGGAAGGCCAAAGTTTGTGGGTAGATCTGACAGGGCAGATTGAAAATGGAGTCTTTGGGAGGAGGAAGCATCAAAGAAAAGGCACACTAGCTCTTGGGAGATCTCGTCCTCTTAGAATAGGGGATCACCTTCGATGGCGTGGATGAGGGCAGGAGTGGTGAGGATACCAGCATAGAGCATGGAAATAGAAGAAGCTGGAAGAAAGGTAGGATGTACAGGATGCAAGCATAAAGGCAATGAAATGGAGATAACAGAGTGCGCAGAGGAGGAGGTGGAAGACTGGGATGAAGGCATTGTGTACATATTTGAAAAGTGGAAGGGAGGCTAAGAGGAAAATAGTCAAATGGAGAAAGGTGAGGGACATCCATCTATCATAGGTTGTGAGTCTTTTTATATCTAGAGAGGATGGTCTGTGCATGATGGAGGTTGCTCTCTGGTTCCCATGTGTTCTTGGATGCTGAGTAACCTTTCCATGCAGTCAGGTACTGATTGTTACGATCCCTTTTTCCATCTTCACGCTTCATCCTTTGCGTCATACCTTCACCCAATCACACCACACGCCACATGGACGCTGTTTCTCTTGAGTCATCGTGCCTTACACACGAGACTTCTCTTCCATTCCACGACCTTCTTCTTTTTCCCATTGACTCATTTCATCCTCGTCACGCCTTGCTTCTCTTTCTCATTGACTCCGCCTGATTACCTATGCTTCATCACCCTTTTCCCATTGACTCATCGTTTATGACTCCTTATCTCGGTCAGCTTATCCGCACTGCTTGGTCCGTGCGCACTTAGTCCACATATATAAACCCGTGTACTTAGGCCTGTATTCCCTAAGCTAGTCTTACTCAATCTAGCCTCATTACCTCGGACCCTCAATCCACCAAGAGAGCCTTGCTCCTTGGCCGGCAACCTTGACCCTCGCACCCACCTAGTGACTATTGTCCTAGTGTGGTTTTCACCTTGGCCCGCTAAGCGACTCAGTCCTTGCGGTTCCCCACCGAACTCACAGTACCACCGACTAGGCTTTGAGTCTATGTTCGACGCTACCCGTGCCGAGCGTAACACTGATAGCAGCCAGGGGAGCCCTTGTGTGAGAGAATGCTGTCTACTTCATACTCTTCTTCGCCATCTATGATGTCAGGTGGTGGAGTGGGAAATGAGGGTCCATGTGCTTCAGTGAAGCGGTGCGGCGATAGAAAAGTGGCATGGAAGACATTGTGAATTTTCCATGATGGTGGGAGATGGAGGTGGTAAGTGAGTGGGGATAGAACCTGGGAGATTTTGAAAGGACCCAGATGTTTTGGCACAAGTTTTCTAGAAGGATAAGGGATGTGGAGATTGGTCACTTCTAACCAAACCTTATCTCTGACCTTCCAAGGGGTGAACTTCCAGGTGATGTTTTGGGTCATTAGTCACCAGGCTGATTCATGTGCGGCGAGGGCTTCCTTTCTGGCTTCTTCCAGGTGGGAAAGATGATTGGTGAGGGCAGGAATGAACATGGTTCCTAAAGGGGGGTAGGTGTGAGGTTCATAGCCAAGCATGAGGGAGAAGGGGGACACTTTGGTGGACGAGTGGGGGAAGGAGTTGTGCTGAAATTCAGCAGTGGTGATAAAAGAGGACCAGGTGTTCGGCTGGTTGGTACAGAAGAAGCATAAGTATGTTTCGATCTCTTGGTTGACCCATTCTGTTTGTCCATCCATTTGTGGGTGATAGGCAGTGGAAAGGTGGATGTCATAATGGAGGAGGCAGGCAAGTTCATGAGCGAAGGCAGAGGTGAACTGTGGGCCACAATCAGAGATGATAGAATTGTGGAGACTGAACCTTTTGAACACATGGTTGAAAAATAGTAGGGCAACTCCTGCAGCGTCAATGGATTTGGTGCAAGGGATAAGAATTACCCCCTTCATAAGGCCATGGCCGACCATGACCAGCAAAGAATCAAACCCAGAGGATAAGGGGAGGTCAGTGATGAGATCCATGGAGAGCTGTTGGAAAGGGAGTGTGGTGGACAAAGGGATCAGGGTAAGCAACGATGACAATCATTGCTGTGGAAGACTAAATGTAAATGACAAAGACAAAGGGAAGAAATAAAGTGGTAAGATGCTCATACAGGAGCCACTCGTGATGATAATGAAATGGATGTAATCATAGAAGAACATACTGAAGACTGGAGAGTGACAAGGGCAAAGTAAGGAAAGAAAGAAGAGACCGTGGTAGATCAAGGAAATTGTAACACCTTTGTTCCCATAGGAGAAAAGGAAAGAGCCCACAATGATCTATATGAAATGAAGCAGCTAGACTTTCCAGAGCCAACTGGGAGTAGACTGCCCATACATTTAAAGAAGGGGAACTTCAATGCCTACGCTGCTACCTTTAGACTTAAAGTAGGCAAAAGTAGCCTAACTCAAGCCCATGATGAAATCCTGATCAATGTCCTGTGAAGAGGAGTCAATTTGAAGTTAGCTGATATGATGGCTATCCTACATCCCCAACCTGAGACCTGGGATAAATGGCTGAGCACAGTACAATGGTTTAATGAAAACCTGCTAAGACTTAGAAGGATTCATGACCTTAAATGATTCCTCTCCCTCTCCTACAGAGGACCATCCTGCACTACCTGGGATCCCAACACCATGGACATAGATGCCATTCACCTCACTCCAGTGGAGCGGGCAGAGCATATGAAGAACAACAAATGCTTTGTCTGCCACAGGATTGGATGCCAATCCACTAATCACAAGAGAGATTCCAAAACTCATCACTTTCCTCAGAAACAATGAATTAATGCTATAGAAGCCACCCAGATGGATGCCCTTGGGGAATTCATCCAGAACACAGATCTTCCTTGAGATGAACTGCTTCATATCCTGAAACTTTGCATGCCAGAACTTGTGGAACAAGTCCATATAGTTCTCACTAACAATGATTCAGATTTTTAAGGAGGGAAGTAGCAATATCTTCTCCTCATACTGTCACTCCTATATTTGTATCAGATACCAACTCTAGAGCAATCAAACTCCCCATTCACCTGAGTGAACCAGGAGCCACCTGAAACATTGCAACAACTGCACTAGTCAACAGTGGCACCACTGGATGTTTTGTTAACAAACATCTCACATGAGCAAATTAGTAGGCCATAACTTGCTTAAACACCCCAATCCAGGCACACAATATGGATGGCATGAACAATCGTAATGGAATAATCCACCATTATGTCACTTTGATCCTGATAATCAGAGAATTGATGAAGGATCAATGTTTCTTAGTCATTGACTATGGAAATGAGGGTGTCATTCTTGGGATTAACTGGTTATACAAAAAGAATCCTGAAATAGACTGGGCAATGGGGACAATCACTCTCCCCAATCAGCCAACAGCAGCTATGAAACAAGATCATGTTGCTCAATGATATCTTCTGCAGTATCTGGATCTCAACCCAGAGATCCACAATGAAGAACTGTTCCAAAAAGCCCTCCTCCATTGAATTGGAAAGCTCACCATCTCTATGGAACTTGCTCAACAAAACCAAGAGAAGGAATGAACTCTGCCACCTGAATACCAGGTTTATCAGGATGTTTTTGGTGAGCCAGTACCTGGCAAGCTCCCTCTACATAGACCATATGACCATGCCATCGATCTCACCTCCTTCTTTGTACCAAAAGTTGCAAAGATATACCCTCTCAACCCAAAGGAAATGGAAGCATGCAAAGCATTCATTGACAAATATCTGAAGTCTGGAAAGATCAAACCTTCCAAGTCACCCCAGGCGTCCCCCTTCTTCTTTGTTTAGAAAAAGGACAGAGGGCTGCAATCCTGTCAAGACTATAGATATTTCAATGAACACACTGTTAAAAATGCATATCCACTTCCTTTGATCTCTGAATTAATGGACAAACTCTAGAAGTCTACAATCTTCACTAAAATGGACATCTGATGGGGGTATAACAATGTCCACATCAAGCCATTGGACACATGGAAAGCTGCCTTCATCACCCCCTTTGGTCTCTTCAAACCCTTGATAATGTTCTTTGGCATGTGCAACTCTCCCCCTACCTTCCAGGCCCTGATAGATGATATTTTCCATGATATGGTCACAGAAGGGTGGCTTATCATTTACATGGACAATCTCATCATCCGCTCTGACAACTAGATGGCTTATCATGACTGCATCCAATAGGTTCTCCAAAGAATGTGTGAACACAACCTCTTTCTGAAGTTGTCTAAATGTTTCTTCAATATTGCAGTGTTACAAACTGTTACACAGGGCATACCTCGAGTGATTGGGACTAAGTTCTGATGGGCAGGACACTCACGAAGAGGTACAACTCAGTCCAAGGGACAAGGGACTATATGTTCCAGAGAACAGACTAAGACTAGAGGGCCCAAAGGTGACAAAGGATGATGATGCCTGAGGAGGCCTGAGGGACTAGAGTGGACTCAAGAGTATGTGTATGTTGCACAGATCGAGAATGGGGATACAAAGTGAGAAACTAAGGGTTTATATACTCGAAAAGAGGTGCATGGACCAAGCAGTGTGAAAGGGACATGTAAGCATAGAATATCATAGAAGGCAATGGAAATTGGAAGAAAGGTAAGCAATGATGACAATCATTGCTGTGGAAGACTAAGCGTAAAAGACAAAGACAAAGGAAATAACTAAAGTGGTAAGATGCTCACATGGGAACTGCTCATGATGATGATGAAATGAATGTAATCATAAAAGAACATACTGAAGACTGGAGAATGACGAGGGCAAAGTAAAGAGAGAAAGAAGAGACCACGGTAGATCAAGGAAATTGTAACACAAACATAGAGCTGCAAGCAGATCCTTCCTTATTTCTCCCATTCAATTATGCACTTAACTTCTCTTCTCAGTTTTACCATGTTCCAGGATCAGATAGCCCCTAGCTAGATGATTACTCATACCCAGCTTTCTATTCCTTTCCACAGCCAGATGATTCATCCTTTGGTTTCTATGATACTACTGATTGCAGTCATGCCACTTGATGTTCCCACATTCCCATTCTAACAAGGCATGACTTACACCTTCCTATTTTGGCTACTGGTTACACATCCCCTGTCAACAGATGCTTAATCCTCCATGCCACATTTGTCTGCAGTTACACGTCTCCCCCATATTCATACTAGATAACTCACAACTACCCTAAATTGTGTACAGCTCTGTCTAGGTATTTATACATGCCCTGTACTTGTACTTCCAACAGTTAGTTGTTATGCATACACACAGATCCTAACTGTCAAGCACACACTCAACTAGCGGTGCGAGACTATTGAATGCAAGGGGTTTTCACTATCCTCTCGAGGACTTGTGGACAGGAAGAAACTATGCATAGATTGTATAGAACTAACTGGCGAAAGTACAAGTACAGGGCATGTATAAATACCTAGACATAGCTGTACACAATTTAGGGTAGTTGTGAGTTATCTAGTATGAATATGGGGGAGACACATAACTACAAACAAATGTGGCATGGAGGAGTAAGCATCTGTTGATAGGGGATGTGTAACTGGTAGCCAAAATAGGAAGGTGTAAGTTGTGCCACATCAAAATGGAAACATGGGAACATCAAGTGGTGCGACTGAGATCAATGGTATTGTAGAAACCAAAGGACAACTTATCCAGCTGCAGAGAGGAATAGAAAGCCAGGTATGAGTGATCATCTAGCCAGGGGCTATCCAATCCAGGAACTCGGTAAAACTGAGAAGAGAAGTTGAGCACATAATCAAATGGAAGAAATAGGGAAGGATCTGCCTATTGCTCTATGTTCATAACATCAGTTCTGTGCAATCCATGCATAGTTTCTTCCTGTCCACGAGTCCTTGAGAGGATAGTGAGAAACCCTTGCATTTGATAGTCTCACACCACTAGTTGAGTGTGCACTCAACAGTTAGGATCTGTGCATATGCATAACAAAAGAACTAACTCGTCCCTCCACCCCTGCTATTCAGCAGAAGGGTGAGAACCCATCAAACCATGGCTTATCGGGCACCAGAATCAAGCAACAAAGAACATATCCCTCACAAGATAGAATCATCAGGAATAGAGCACCAACAACCCCCTTCTCTTTTACCAACTACTTGGTGAATCTCTGGTCGACCACCCCCCAACTCTTTGTTTGGACAAAGAAGGAGACAACCCTCAGTCACTCCTGAACATATCCAAGTCTCCCCAGGACAATTGGCTCTGCCTCTCCTAATACAAGAAGACTACAGATACTCTGACACTTTCTCCAATTCTCCCATCCTAGTACAAACCATTGAATTGCTCTCACAGATTAACATCATCCCTGATCCCAACGTCCCAATGCCTCCCAACACCCCCCATGAACCTCCCTCTGAGGAACATGACTCCCATAAGGCTGAACAATGAGCTGGCCTCCCAGCCAACTTCTTGGGGGAAGTATCTGACACATCCTGATGGCTTGCCACCATGGAAGCATATTTTGCCATGAATGAACATATTTATGATGATGACACTTCCTGTATTCTCACCACCCTGAATAAAATGAACAAAGGCCAGGGAGGAGTATTCACTGAAGGATGGTATCCCAAAGCCCAAATCAACACTTGGGCACTGTTCACTGATGATTTTAACAACACCTTGATCCCTGTTGGAGAGAGAGAGAGAGCCCACAATGACTTATATGAAATGAAGCAATCTGACTTCCTGGAACCAACCAAAAGTAGATTGCCCCCACACTTAAAGAAAGGAAACTTCGACATGTATGCTGCCACCTTCAGATTGAAGGTAGGCAAGAGTGGCCTAGACATAGCCCATGACAAAATTTTAATCAATGTCCTACGAAGAGGAGTCAATGCAAAGCTAGCTGACATGATGGCTACCCTACACCCCCAACCAACTGAATGGGCCAAGTGGCTGAATGCAGCCCAATGATTCAATGAAAACCTGTTAAGGTTAAGGAGGATCCAAGATCCAAAGAGGTTCCTTCCCCTTTCCTACAGAGGATCTACTTGGGCCACATGGGATCCCAATGCCATAGACATAGATGCTATCCAGCTCACCCCAGTGGAGCAAGCAGAACATATGAAGAATAACAAATGCTTTGTCTGTCACAGAATTGGATGCTGATCCATGAATCATAAAGGAGATTCCAAGACTCATCATTTCCCACAGAAACAACGAGTAAATGCAGTGGAGACCAATCAAATTGATGCCCTTGGAGAATTCATCCAGAATACTGATCTCCCAAGAGACGAGTTACTCCACATCTTGAACCTTTGTGCATCGGAATCCATGGAACAAGTCTGTGTGGTGCATATTAACAATGATTTGGGTTTTTAAGGAGGAGGGAAGTAGCAATGTCTTCTTCTCCTCATACTGTTGCCCCTGTATTTGTATCAGGTACCAACTCTAGAGCAATCAAACTCCCAATTCACCTGAACAAACCCAGGGCTACCTGAATCATTGCAGCAACAGCACTTGTGGATAGTGGCACTACAGGATGCTTTGTTAACAAACATCTCACAAGAGCAAACCAATGGAACATGGTTTGCTTACCTACCCCAATCCAGGCACACAACGTGGATGGCACAGACAACCGAAATGGAATGATCCACCATTACATAGTACTCTTGATTACAATTGGCAGTCTTACAGAAGATCAACACTTTCTTGTCATAGATTGCAGAAATGAAGGAGTCATTCTCAGAATCAATTGGTTATGAGAAAACAACCCGCAGATCAACTGGACCACAGAGACCATCACCCTCTTTGATCAACTGAGAATGAAATCAAAACTGGACCACATTTCCCAACAGTATCTATTATGATACCTGGATCTAGATTCTGATGTACACAATGAAAGACAGTATCAGGAAACTCACCATCTCCACCAAACTAGCCCAGCTAAACAAAGAAGTGGAATGACCATTGCCTCCAGAATATCATGTCTACCTGGATGTCTTTGAGGAACCAAAACTGGGAGAACTTCCCCCACAAAGACCTTATGACCACACGATTGACCTCTGTTATGATTTCCCTTGTCTTCCATGATATCTTCTTTCTCTCCTTACTTTGCCCATGTTGTTCCCCTGTCTTCAGCATATTCTTTTATGATTACATTCACTTCATCATCATCACGAGTGGCTCCTGTGTGAACATCTTACCACTTTAGTTTCTCTTTTGTCTTTGTCTTTTATGCTTAGTCCTCTGCAGCAATGATTGTCATCATTGCTTACCTTTCTTCTGATTTCCATTGCATTCTGCGATGCTCTTCATTTACGTGTCCCTTTTGTACTGCTTGGTCCATGCATGCTTTCTTCAAGTACTTAAACCTGAGTTTACCACTTTGTATCCCCATTCTCAATCTGCACAATATACATGTACTCTTGAGTCCTCCTAGTCTCTCAGGCCTTCATTGGCATCATTGTCCCTCATTGCCTTCTGGCTTGAGTCTCTAGTCCATTCCAAAGAATGTATAGTCCTTCAACCTTCAGGCTGAATTGTACCTCTTCATGAGTGTCCTGCCTGTTGGAACTTAGTCTCAACCACTTGAGGTATGCCCTGCATAACAACCTCACCCCATCCTTTGTACCTAAAGTAGCAAAGGTGTATCCATTAAATCCAAAAGAAATGGCAGCTTGTAAAGAATTCATTGATGAACATCTACGATCTGGAAAAATCAAACCCTTGAAATCGCCACAAGCCTTGCCATTCTTCTTTGTCCAAAAGAAAGATGGAGGGTTATAGCCTTGCCAAGTGTTATAAACATAGAGCAATGAGTGGATCCATCCTTATTTCTTCCTTTTGATTATGCCCTTAACTTCTCTTCTCAGTTTTACTGTGTTCCTGGATCAAATAGCCCCTGGCTAGATGATCACTCATACCCAGCTTTCTATTCTCTTTTACAGCCAGATGAGTCATCTTTGATTCCCCTGTTACTGCTGATTGCAGCTGCACCACTTAATATTCCCACCATCCCTATTTGGCACAACATGACTTATACTTTTCCATTTTGGCTATGGTTACACCTCCCCTGTCTTAGGATGCTTACTCCTCCATGCCACATTTGTTTGTGGTTACACATCTCCCCATATTCATGCTAGGCATCTCATGTTGACCCTAAATCATGTATAGCTCTACCTAGGTATTTATACACACCTTGTACTTGTACCACTCTTCAGTTAGTTCTGTGCAGTCCATGCATAGTTTCTTCCTGTCTATGAGTCCTTGAAGAGGATAGTGAGAACTTCAATTTCTGATAGTCTTGCACCACTAGTTGAGTGTGCACCTGACAGTTAGATTCTGTGCATATGCGTAACACCAAGATTATAGATACCTTAACAAACATACTGTTAAAAACGCATACCCCCTTCTGTTGATTTCTGAATTAATGGACAAGCTCAGAGGATCAACCATCTTTACTAAAATGGACATCCGCTGGGGATATAACAATGTTTGCATCAAGTCCACTGACACTTGGAAGGCTGCCTTCATTACCCCTTTCAGTCTCTTTGAACCCCTTGTCATGTTCTTCAAAATGTGTAATTCTCCCCCCACTTTCCAAGCCCTGATGGATGACCTTTTTCGAGACATGGTAGTGGAAGGATGGCTCATCATCTACATGGATGATCTGATCATCCATTCAGATAATCAACAAGACCATCATCAAAGAATGAAGTGTGTTCTCCAAAACATGAGGGAACATAACCTTTTCCTGAAGTTATCCAAATGCTTTTTCAATGTTTCTGAAGTGGGATACTTGGGCATGATAGTCCACCCAGGGCAAATAACACTGGACCCAGCCAAACTCTCCACTATTTGTGACTAGGTCCCCCTGAAGTCGGTGAAAGTTGTCTGATCATTCATTGGGTTCTGCAACTTCTACCGAAAGTTCATCCCCAATTTCTCCACCCAAAGCTGCCCACTGCATGATCTCACCAAGAAACACACCCAATAGGTTTGGTCCCCTGAATATCAACAAGCATTCAAGGCCCTTCAGGAAGTGTTTACTAAACGACCAATCCTCTGCCTTCCTAATCCTGCCAACCCCTTTTTTGTCATGACTGACACATCCCTTGTGGCATCAGGGGCTGTCCTTATGTAGAAGGACACCAATGGTGATCTACATCCCTGCTCTTACTTCTTGAAGACCTTCTCCCCCAAAGAATGAAACTATGACATCTACAATCGCGAACTGTTGGTGGTTATTCAAGCATTGGAGGAATGGCAACATTATTTGACTGGTACACCTCATAGGGTGACAATCATTATGGATCACAAGAATCTTGCCTATTTCAAACAGCCTCATATCGGCAACAGGCCTGTTGGATGCTGTTCCTATAGGATTTTGATCTAATTTTCCACCACATCCCAGGATCTGCCATGGGTCCCATAGACACACTCTCCCATCTGCCGGATGTTGATGTCCAGGATGATAATCAGGATGTCACCCTCCTATCCACTGATCACTTCATCCGAACTCTGGATGCTAACCTTGTCACCAAAATCACCTCCTCCACCCCATCCAACCAGCTAGTTATTGATGCATTGGCTGCTCTGGATCATGGAAATTCTCTTCTGCCCAGGGCTTCTTGCCACAATTGGCGGTTCACAGATGGACTACTCTATTTTTGCAACCACCTATACATCCCCAAACCCACCCACCTTTCCCTAGTAAGCTCCATCCATGAATCTGCTGCCAGCAGCCATGGGGGCTTTTTCCACCTACTTCACCTCCTACAACACGACTATTGGTGACCTGGTCTTTCCACCTTTGCTTGCAAATTTGTCACTGGCTGTGCTGTCTGTCAGGCCAACAAGGTACTCACTCACCCAACTGTTCCCCCATTGACCCCCATTCCCTCCACTGCTGCCTGCCCATTTCAACAATTGTCCATTGATCTAATCACTGCACTTCCCCTGTCCACAGGTTTTGACTCTGTGCTGGTCATGGTTGACCATGGCCTTACAAAGGGGGTAATTTTCCTCCCTTGTCACTTGTCCATTGATGCTGCAGGGGTAGCAGCCCTCTTTTTCAAACATGTCTTCCCCCACTTTGGACTACATGACAAATGCATCTCTGACAGGGGTCCCCAATTTGCCTCCACCTTTGCAAGACAACTCTCCTGCCTCCTCCAATATGACATAGCCCTCTCCACTGCCTACCATCCTCAGACTGATGGAGAAACTGAATAGGTTAACCAGGAACTAGAAACCTACCTTCGAATATTCTGCCAAGGACAACCCCACAATTGGTCAGATCTACTCCCTATGGCTGAATTCACACATAATTCTGTAGTTCACTCCATGACAAAGCAAACCTCTTTCTAACTAATGATGGGTTATGAACCAAGGGCTTATCCAGCAAACAGACAAACATTCCTACCTGCCCTTGAGCAATGGCTTACTATTCTCAATAAAGCCTGAGAGGAAGTGCAGCAGGCCCATCAGGTGGTACAACAGGCTATGACAGAAAGAGTCTGTTCATCTTATAAACCATGGAAAGTAGGCAATAAGGTATGGCTAGACAACCACAACCTGAAGCTCCACTACACCTTGAGGAAACTCTCTCCACAAAGAGAAGGTCCCTTTGAGATCACCCAAGTCCTGTCACCTGTAACCTTTAAACTAAAACTTCCCCTAACTTGGTGGATACACCCTGTATTCCATGCCAATCTGCTACACCCCTATAAGGAAACAGCTGAACACGGACCCAATTACATCAATCCTCTGCCCAAACACATCAATGGAGAAGACCAATACAAGGTAGATGAAATTCTTGCTCATCGAGGTACTGTGG
>JBBPLS010000457.1:0-17324 GCA_038089895.1 Boletellus ananas | reverse complement strand
GAAGAAAAGTCGCATGTGTAAGACATGATGACTCAACAGAAATGGCGTCCATGTGATGCGCAATGTGATCAGGTGAAGGTGCAAGGGAGAATGAAGTGTATGAAGCGGAAGAAAAAGGAATCGTAACACTCTTTGAAGAAACCAGACACCAGATGGTGTTGGATACAAGACCCATTAGGAAATGACATAAAGCCATTTACTCAGATGATCCACCCTTTACAGATATACTCCATGATGCAGGTACAATCATGAATCAGGTGTGGTCCTCTGCACATGTAACACAGGAGAGTACTAGTACCAGTGGCAGAAAGATAAGCGTATGAGGATACTGAGGGTGCTGAGACACATCCACCTGTTGGCCTAGCATTCAAAGGGGGGGTCCAGATCTGGGTGGCAGTTGGTGCAATATATGCAAGACAAGTGTATAGCGCAGCATAGACAGGATTGGCAATGTCAAGAGCATGCATTTTGAGAGCAATTTCCTCCACTTCTTCTGACTGAGAACATGTGGGAGGTGGTGCAAAGGAGACTTGCTTGGTATAAACATCCTTGGGAACATCCTTCTTTTATTGTAGGGGGGCTTCATTGTCATCAGAGTCGTTGGTCAAAACTCCAGTCCTCCTGGCCTGCACAGCCTGTTACATTTGGCACAGGTAGCGTCAAATGTAGACTCAAAGTCTAGTGGATGGTTCAGTGGGTGCAAGGTAAGACCGCAAGGACAATGGTTGCTTAGTGGGTTGAGGTCAAGGCCACACTAGGACAACAGTTGCTAGGCAGGTTCTAGGGTTCTAAAGGCCAGCCAAGGAGCAAGGCTCACTTGGTGGATCTGAGAGGTCCGAAGTAATGAGGCTAGATTGAGTAAGACTAGCTTAGGGAATACAAGCCTAAGTACTCAGGTTTATATATGTACTCGGAGTGTGCACAGACCAAGCAGTGCAAGGAAGATAACAAAGATAAGGCATCATGGTCAATGAGTCAATGAGAAAAAGGTGACGAAACATAGGTAAGCAAGATGAGTCAATGAGAAAACAGAAGGTTGTGGAATGGAAGGGAAGTCCTGTGTGTAAGACATGATGACTCAATGGGAATGGTGTCCATGAGGTGCACAATGTGATTGGGTGACAAGAGAAAGAGAAAGTAAGCATGTGAAGATGAGGAAAAAAAGGCGAATTGTAACACAGCCAGTTGTGTGGACCATGCTTCCCGAAGTGCATCAAGCCACATAGAAAGGGAATCATCAACTTCAGCATCAAAGGCACCATCAGAGAGAACATGACAACCAGCCTTGACAACATCCTCATAGTCTACAGGGTCAGAGCAAGAGTATTTTGGATTCTGAGCATCCAAGTGCCATGTGATGGCATGGCGAACACCCACTGGAAGGCCTTTCCAAAAGTAATGGTTTTGTTTGTGCACGGTGATCTTCTGATTATCAAGTAATCATGTGGCGATGAGCCAAAACTGACAAGAATAGCGACAGAGATCTGATTCAGTAGAGATGCAACCATTAGCTGGAAAGGTTACAACAAGTTCTAAGTCCTGCAGTGCACACTTTGGGCCTTTTTCCATGCCTGGGTACTGGTCCAGTATCTGTGCCTGGAAGTTTGCATAGTCATGAGCCTTGTATCCCAGAAGTGTGATCCAGAGATACCTAGTTTCTCTGTCAACATAGGTGACAATAATCATGCATTTCTCATCATCAGCAAGACCCCAAGAGGTCGCTATCTGGTCAAATTGCTTGAGAAATTCCAACAGAAAGGCTGTTTCACCACTAAAAGATAGCATATGAGATGATGTAGCAGGAGGCATTGCAGCAATCCCCTTGGCAGTTGTAGTAGACATTGTGATAAGGGGTGGGGGAATAAGCAGTGGTGATGAAGCCAGAACAGTGGAAATGGTGCAGCCATTGATCCAACAGGCAATATAGAAAGTGCTACTGGAAGAGGGGGGTTGATGGACATGGTGGTGTTGAAACAGGTGATGCTGAAGATTGTGATTGGGGGGGAGATGGATTGGCTGGTGAATTCACTAGAGTGATGGGGGTGTGGGGCTGGCTAGGAGTGGGGACAAGACTTTGGGAGATAAACTCCAGAGATCTGTTCAGGGTAGGTGATATGCCTAGCAGGAGAGTTCCTAGAAGTGCTGGCAATTTCGTGATGGCTGGGAAGGGGCTGTTGGTTTGTGACTCATTTGGTGTACTGTGTGCTTTCATACAGTGGCAGCTCTAGTTGTAAGCAGTGTTACAATTTCCCTTCTCTCCCACAGTATAATCTTTCTTTCTTTACTTTGTCTGCATCACTCCCCAATCTTTGGCATATTCTTCTACAAATATGATCACTTTGTTATCGTCATGAGTGGTTCCCATGTGAGTGTTATACCACTTTAGTTCTCCTCTGGTCTTCTTCTTCTTTGCTTAGTCTTTCCACAGCAACAACTGTCATCATTGCTTACCCTTCTTCTGATTTCCATCGCATTCTATACTGTTCTACACTTACACATCCCTTCACACTGCTTGGTCCATGTACCTTTTCTTCTAGTATATAAACCTTAGTTTACCTCTTTGTACTGCATTCTTGATCTGCACAATTTATGCATACTCTTGAGTTCCCTCAGTCCCTTGTCCACCTCCTCAGGCCCTTAGTCCTTCATCACCCTCTCAGGCCCTCAGTTCCTTAGTCTGTTCTCTGGAATGTACAGTCCTTCATCCCTTTCAGGCTGAGTTGTACCTCTTCATGAGTGTCCTGCCTGTTAAGTCTTAGTCTTAGTCTCTCAAGGTACGCCCTGTATAACAAAAGATCAAGAACCTCCTGTGTCCCTCCTATCTAGGAGTAGGACAACTCCAGTCACCATACCTCGGATCATAGCCTCAGAGTGTTCAGACGAGGAGACTGCATCAACACCACCATCAACCCCTCGTACCCTAGAACCACCCCAGTCCTCCACCCCCAGACATCACCACAGGCTTTTCACCTCTCAGTACCCTAGCAACCCTAGTCCAATAACACCCCCAGTCTTCACACCCCCATGCTCTCAGCCATGACCACCAGCCCCAGCCCCACAGTCCACACCAGTCCCAGCACTGCCCCCACAGTGAACAATATCCCCCACACCACCAGCCCCACAGCCCCCAACCACTATATCCAAGCTTAAAGCTGCTCTCCCTATAGACTTCTCCAGCGAACCCACTGATGCAACACAATGGATCAAAGCCATGAGAGGATACTTTACCATCAACCCCACACTTTACTCCACCAATGAGATCAAGGTCTTAACCACCCTCAACAAGACGAGTAAGAGACAAGGAGTCTCTTTCTCCAAGATGTGGCTAGATCACATAAGCGATGCCAAGGTCACCCCCACCAAGAAAACCTTCAACAAATTTGTCACCAACTTTGAATCCACCTTCTACCCCTTTGACACCAAAGCCACAGCCTGCCTCAACCTCACCAAACTTGTCTAGAAATCATTTAAATGACCTGATGGAGAAATGGACGATGGATTTCAAAGATATATCACTGAGTTCCAGAACCTCGCTGCCAAAGCAGGTATCACCAATGACAACACCCTCATAGACCAGTTCTCCCTTGGACTGGACCAACAACTTGCCATCATGATCCTCTCTATGGCCATTGTCCCCACCACTATCAAGGAATGGATAGAGAAAGCCAAGACATTCCACACTCAGAAAGCTCGCATTGCTGTACTTCGCAAAGGTCACAAACGCCCTTCATCATTCTCCCCTCGCTCCTCCAACCCAAGCCCCAACACCATGGATGTAAACACCATCCGCATCTCCAAACTCACCCCTACCAAACAAGCTTGCTGCTTCAGAGAAGGTCTTTGTCTTCACTGCTGAAAAAAATGACACAATACACAGCAATGCCACACCTTTACCACCAACAACTCCTCTAGCACTTCAACCTCCTCCAGCCACTTTAGAACCTCCCAACAAGTCCAGGCTACCACCACCACTACAGTCCCACCAAGCACCCCCCCTCCAGTCAAGACCCTCACTGCTCTCAAAACCTATGTCAACAATCTTCACTCCTCGGAAAAGGATGAGGGCAAGATCTTACAAACCCTCAAGCTTTGTTTTGACAACACCCCCAAGGAAGACTCCTCTTTGGGTTTTCAGTAAGGGAAGAAGTAGCAATGTCTCCTTCCCTAGATATCTCCGCTGTACTTGTAGGACTTTCCAATGAACAAACCATGCATCTCCCAGTCCATCTACAAGCAAGATCTCAAAGTGTTGACACCACCACTCTCATTGATTGCAGTGCCACTAGCAACTTCATTGATACCTCTCTAGTCCCCCACCTTTGCTCAACCATCAGGCAACTCCCTCAACCCCTCACCGCTTACAATGTTGATGGAACACCCAACCACCAAGGAACTATTAAATATACAATCACTGCTAATGTCACCTTCCCAGGAATCTCCGGCACCATAACATTCCTTGTAACTTCCCTTGGATCCTCCCACATTATATTGGGCATGACCTGGCTCAAGAAATGGAACCCTCTCATTGATTGGTCGGCTAACACCCTTACTCTCCAGGATGCTGTGGTACCTCTTCATGAGAGTCTGCCCTGGAAAAAGGACAATATCAACCAATACCCAGAACACCTTAGCAAAATCACCCTCTCTACGGAACTAGCTCAAAAGGAGAAACCCCAGGAACAAGAAGTCCTCTCTTGGTACAAAGAGTTTGCAGATGTCTTTTCCAAAAAGATGTTCAGTACCCTACCTCCTTACCATCCCTTCAACCATGCCATTGAATTGAAACCATCCTTTGTCCCAAAGATAGCCAAAATCTATCCTCTAAACCCTGCAGAACACAAAGCTTGTTGGACTTTTATTGAAGAGAACCTCAAAACTGGTCATACTGTCCCATCAAAATCCCCTCAGGCATCTCCATTCTTCTTTGTATCCAAGAAGGATAGTACCCTTCAACCCTGCCAGGACTACAGGTATCTCAACTCACACACTATCTGCAATGCTTACCCCCTCCCTCTTATCTTGGAACTCATCGACGACATGAAGGACTCCACACTTTTCACTAAATTCAATGTTTGTTGGGGATATAATAACATCTGCCTGCAAGCAGAAGACCAATGGAAAGCCACCTTTATCACCCCTCTTGGCCTCTTCGAACCCACGGTCATGTTCTTTGTTTTCAACAACACACCTCCGACATTCCAAGACTTTTCTAGATGAGCAATAAGAGAATTTGGACAATTGTGAGCAGCTGAGCTATTGTACTCTGGTGTATGCTATTTTTCTATACAGTACAAGGGGTTTATATACATGAGCCAGACCTTTGAGCTGAGTGGCAAGCAGATTATCATAATGTGGCTACTGTTACAATTCCTTTCTTTTTCCTCTTCACACGCTTCATTTTTCCCTTGCACCTTCACCCGGTCACATCACGCATCACATGGACGCTGT
Organism: Boletellus ananas; assembly: GCA_038089895.1. Lineage (NCBI taxonomy): Eukaryota > Fungi > Basidiomycota > Agaricomycetes > Boletales > Boletaceae > Boletellus > Boletellus ananas. The sequence continues at coordinate 11,876 of JBBPLS010000457.1, read as the reverse complement.
TTCTGTTGAGTCATCGTGTCTTACACACGAGGCTTCTCTTCCATTCCATGGCCTTCTTCTCTTCTCATTGACTCATTTCATCTTTATCATACCTTGCTTCTTTTTCTCATTGACTCATCGTCTATGACCCCTTATCTTCGAAATACTATCAACACAGCTTGGTCTGTGCGCATCCCTGATACCTATATAAACCCAAGTACTTAGGCCTGTATTCCCTAAGCTAGTCTTACTCAATCTAACCTCATTACCTTGGACCCCTCGATCCACCAAGTGAGCCTTGCTCCTTGGCCGGCCCCCTTGAATCTTGAACCCGCCTAGCGACTATAGTCCTAGCATGGCCTTACCTCGACCCGCTAAGCGACTCCTGTCCTTGCGGCTTACCTTGCACCCACTGAACCCATCGACTAGACTTTGAGTCTACGTTCGACACTACCTGCGCCAAACGTAACAGCTACAGCAACCTGTCAATATAAATAAAGAGGAGAAAAGGAAAGGAAACATTAAAGTATATGTGGACAAGAAATGAAAGCATTCAAGTGAAGACATGAAGGGTGAGGGTGACACAACTGGCATGGCAATGGACAAGCGGTGACGACAGCAGCTGTGCACAGAGGTCATGTGATCCTTATACAAGTTTTCCCAGCAACAGCTCAAGATTGCTGAGTCTTCTCTAGAAGGGCCATTTCAGTTGCTCCAGCTCACCCTTCAACTGTAGCTATTGATCTGTCTATTGGCAACGGATTGAAACTTAACATTGGTGCAGTTCTGGAACCAGTGGCTTCACAGCAGTCAATGAAGATGACTCAGCACAGAGTAGCAAGGAGAAAGAAGAGTGTACCTACTAAGGCCTAAGGGCTGATACATTGACATGGCCAAGATTCACTTTCATCAATCAATTCACTGATAGTCTGAACCTTTTCTTCATGGTTGATAAGTACTGTTTGTTGTGCTCTATCATCCTAGTATGCAGAATTTGAGTTGTCAGAACTGTTCTGTCATGATCAGATTATACACCACATCTGAATTATAGAGAGCCATTGACATGGATTAGTAAGCATTGACAAGACAATTACACACCAGGAATCTCAATATTTTAAGTGCCCTAAAATATATTGCAAAATATAATTAGATTATAAATTATTCTTTGAATCTATTATGAGAGGTTTATGATATTGTATTTAAATAGTCATATGATATTGTGCAAAAGTAAAGCTTATCATAGGTATTATATGATCACTTTAAATATTATATTATATAAGCACTGAGAATAATTAATTGTTTAATTACATTTTGAAATATCTTTTAGAGTGCTCAAAATATTGAAGTCTTGTCTAATATGGAAGGTCTTTAATATTTTGAGGCCTCTAAAAGATATCTCAAAATGTAATTAGACAATTGATTATTCTCAGTACTTATATAATATAATACTTAAAGTGATCACATAATACCTATGATAAGCTTTACTTTTGCACAACATCATGTGACCATTTAAATATAATATTATAAACCCCTCACAATAGATTCAGAGAATAATTTATAATCTAATTACATTTTGAAACATATTTTAGGGCAATTAAAATAGAGATTCCCAGTGTGTTAGTTCCTTCACAAGGTACTTCAAAGCTTCAATGTCCAGCAACTACTCATCTCCTGATTGCAACAAATGAATACCATTTGAATGCAAGCTGTCCCCTCCTTCTGGTCTACTGCCAGTCCCTCTATTGGCAACAGCACATCTCCAAGGAACCCTCCAGCTGTGGTTCCTATTTTCTGAATTTTTGTGATTGATGAGGATGGATACCATGCTAGTGCCAATGCTGGTACTTTATCTGTCTTTCGATTTTACTGGCAAATTGCACAAGCTCAATGAATCCAGTGCGTCCAATCATCGCAGCTTCATAGAACAACTTGAAAATGCATTCCGTACTCCCACCAGTGTTAGTCTCCAGTACAACTTTACGGACTCGCCCAAATTTCCCACTTTGCAGGATGAGCTGTCCCGTGTGGGAGATAGCTCGTTTAATCTCCCTCTCGACTACAAATCTCGCGAGCTCTCACCAAGGTGCTTCCCCATTGATGTTAACCCAGAGCCATCTGAATCTTTACTTCCCAGATCAGACAGCTTCGCGATGGCGGTACCAGATGAGGAACTCAACATCATCGCATCCCGAGTTTCGTCAAACACTACATCTGTCGCTTCGAGAAGGCAAGGTTACAATGAATGCACCACATTGCTCCTTTTCCGCAGTAGGCAACGCAGCCATCGAATCGGGGACTTCAATGATCCACGTAGATCGCGCTCGCGTCGCCAGACCTATACAGCGTGTGCTTGTGTTATCAGCGCCTCGAAACGAACAAAGAGAAACAGACAGCAAACCCGACACGGTTGCCAAGGCTGTATTGACGTCAGCTCTGCACACGTTGACCGCGACAACGGGAATCAGTGCGCGAATCGCGACCTCGAGGGTGCGAAGAAGACGCACTCGTAGTATGGGTGGCCCAGCTCGACCTCGGATGCAGACACCAGCAGAGAGGGCTTGAATCAGGCATCACCTGCAGTCTATCGACGTTGAGCATCGCAACGAGGTGGACAGGCAACACTTACTCTCTTGAACATGTGGTGGAGAGGGCGTCGTAGCGCCATCCGAGGGAGGAGAGAATAAGCAAGAAAGTCAAAAGAACACGCGGAGCGATAAAATTCCGGTAAGAGCGAGTCACCGGAATTGCGGCGCGCTTCCGAAGAGGTTGGTGGCGACTTGTAACAGACTCGTGGAGCCGTTCCACGATCTATGCGTCATTCACACCGCCCGGTGGCCAAAGCGCATACCATATATCACGGAGTCATGCAAACAGTTGCGATTTAGAAACCTACTGGACACCGGACTATGTGGAGAGAAAAGGTGTCACGCACTCCGCGACGCCCGAGTCGGATGCGCACGTACATATACAGTATGCATCACCAGCCCAGTGAGAATGCACCACGTTGGCATATGTCTTACTGTGGTCAGACATGCCCAGCAGGAAACTATGGAACCAGGAAGCGACTGAGCGGTGTATCTACTCTAACATACGCTGTACTTGATGAAGATATACAGAAGACGGCGAGCCAAGGTCAGAGGTTCCGGTCATTAGTTGCCGTTTATTTTACGTACCAACATACCTTCCAGGTACACTATCTTTGTGCGCATTTGCCCGGGCTTGAGCTTCGCAGACTACGTATGGATACGCCAAAAGCCTTGGAAGGAATGGTACCCTAAAAACCCTCCAGAGTTCATACAGACTACGAAACCCTCACGTGAAGATGAGGGTGACGTTTATATCGAACCTGCAGAGTACGGTCCTCACGTCGTCTGTTTTGTGTCTGACATGCTGGCAGTTCCTTCACATTGAGCGTAAAAACTGATGAGATACACTGATGACTCATCGAGTTGGTATACTTTCGGTCTTGAGATCGGCCTCACTACAGGTCGGTACCACCTTGGTTTTACGATGCGTCTCCTGCAGGTTCTGTCCATACGAGACGACATGTGGATCGAGGATTGCATGACCACCTCTGGTCTGTTCTTTTCGTTCATATGCACCCGATGCCGCTCATTCAGATCCGTCAGCTATTTTGCAGACTACGCGCATGGTGGAGAGACCCAACCTGGAGCAGGCCCCAACGAGAGCAAGGCCGACACTAAGCGGTGCGGTGATAGTCAATAGACAAAGCTGTCTACAGAGCACGGGAACGACTACCTACGAGGCCTCCAGCCACTGCTCCAGGACTCCTGGCGCCGCTTCAGGGGATTCCGATGGTACGGAGACTCAGGTCCAGGTCTCACTGCCACAATGGAGCGTAAGAGGAGATGGGGAAAGACACCTTCTGCCAATCACTCGCCTTCCCGTCCGTCGTTCTCCTCGAACCTCTTTCTTTTTCCTACCTTGTCAGCTACGTTCTACGTCTCAGTCGTATTCAAGTTGCGTGCTGCCTGGCATTTCCTTGGTCGGGTGCAAAGTGCGATTGGACGATAGAATGTGGCTCGGACTCAATTTCTATGCTTCGTATCATGTGCGATCGGACTATGGGCTGCGTTCATTCAAACGCTTTCAAACCGCTGCCTTCTTTTCGAGGAGGACACGGCCGCAGGGCGAACGTGCAACAATACAATCTAGTATATATCACCTAGGGCGGGTCTATACATGGAGTCTGTAGGTACACAAATAGGAGTGCGACACACTGAACCAGTATATATAGTAGTAATAATAGTAGTACACTATAGCAAGGCCCGATGTCGTTCTCAGCGTCGTGTAATACTGTCCACGGGACAATATTGAGCTTCAGGTCCGACAATATCAGCAAGGCCGGGGCGCACGAACTTCCGATTGGAGAGAGAGAGGAAAGAAAAAACCCCCTAGCATACGTCAGTCGAGGGAACAGCTGCTGAATCGCTACTGTTCCCGAATCCACTCGAGGTCCCGCTGAAGTCGGTAAAGTCGGTGACAGGCATCGACAAATCCACCGTCGTCAGGGCTTCCGTCCTTCTAGGGGCCTGTGTCGTGAAATCGTCATCGTCGGAAGTGTCGGTGGTCGTGCTACCGTCTGCGTCGGAGGAACTCCAGAAAACGCGGTAAGCGTACGTTCCGGCCACGAGCAGGTTGCACACGAGTAGAAATATCGACACCTTGAGACAAGAAAAGTCCCGTCGGTCCACCATCGACAACGCGCAAGATAAGTGCAAATAAGAACATACCTGCACGTGGGCAAGGACCGTGCGCGTACCCTGAGGACTAATCAACTGAGTGACTGCATGCGCCAGCGAGAACCCGAACAGAATTCTGCTGGTTGTAAGCAGGTACAGCATCATCCGGTATCGTCGCCGAGGAAGCTTGACTCGCCACAGAAGATTGACCGACAGTACGAGCGTTACCACATCCGCAATGACGCTAGCTGGGCATCGGAAAAGAGACGAAGCATGAGTAACTTGGATTGGTACGTGCTGAACACTCACACGTCACCTCGAAGATGATGGTGTCCTGTTGTGTTACACAGAGTGAAGGAGCTTTTTTGGATGATTTTACTTTGTGGTGGTGACATGGCAGAGCCTCAAAAGCGGTCGTAATTGCCCAGAAGATCACAAAGGAAGCGGGGACTGCGAGCATGACGCGGCGCGTGTGAGGCGAAGAGGTGACCCTGATAATCGAAAAGATGAGACTCATGCGGACAGACCTGTAGTAGGCATAAAGTGTGCGACGAGTGTTACCAAAGTATTGACGCGGGTGAATATGGAATATTACATGCCATACGATATTTGTATACATGTATACCTTGAGCTTGGTAGCAATGAGGACTGATTCGCGATTGTCTGCGATCCGCTCTGAGTCAGTACTTCTTGTCATCTCGCGTTCGTGGGCCAGAAGACTTGCCGCTCGTGGTGGTGATGAGCACAGAGGCGATAGATGCCACCGCGCACAGCGATGCGACCCCTGCCCAGGCATCTTCCCACCAAAGTCTTTGTATGTTCAATCGGAAGCCCAACCGAAAGAATGTGAGAATAATGGCCAGACACGTGACGACGGTGAACACCACTGAGATGTTTTTCATCAACTTTGGAAAACTTGTAACACAGATTGGAGTACTCACTCAAAATCGCATCATAGTCGATCGTCATGAATGGGGGTTGTGAAAGAGGCCTTGGGTGCATGACCGATTTATACCAAATGATTTAAAATGAGCGGTCATGGACCCCGCTAGGTTCAATATGCTTCCGATTAATCGGTGTCCTGTCGATAGCCTCATCAGATAGGCCGACGCCGCAAACCTTCAGGAATGACATAAGTAATTGAGTTAAGAACGCGCAGGGCTGAGTTCTGTGCAGACTTGCTGCAGATTCGGAAAGAATATGGAGGTATAATATTAGTATATTGAATCGAAGGAAAACAATGTTACGACGGGCGGTGTGGTTCAGACTCAAAGGAGTGGCCTTGGAAGCTTGGCCCGGGACTCAGCGGGGGTAATCCACGGTGCCGCTCAATTATTACGGAAGTTCGCACGATCAATCTTTAGCGTTCCGCGGGGAGCGGTGCTCCATACCGCGCGAGAGATCCCCTGCTCGGAGCCCGAGCGGGGGGGCAGTGAGGGCGCTTTCGGCAACGTGCTGTAACTCGAGCGTGTCAACGCAACAAGCTGAGAACTTCACAACTTGAGGCTTGAAATCTCGCAGACATCAACAAGTACGACGTAATCTTTCTAAATTACGGTTCAGTGCTGGGCAGTGTGGCGTTTAGGTTTTGAACGTTGGAGATCTTGGCAAACTATGCCTCTGAGTGTTGTGCCTTTAACATCCCAATCCCGCTAGCAACTGCCGGTGGAGGGTGGTTGTGAAGAGGATTTATGCGATACCAGGGGCTGCCTGCCTGGGTAGTGGTCTGCTAGAGAGGGTCGTGTCTACATATTACCCCCTCAAGTAACAGAGGCACACTAGGCAAAGATGAGTCGACTGCCACCGATCATTGAGCATACTCACGTTCTAAAGAGTGTGCGCACACTGGCACTGCGGCGTGCCGCTTCCAGGCAGGGCTATGCGGGTAATCCCTTTGAATTCAAGTTGCATCCCAGCGCAGCGTCTTGGCAGGCTATACGTGACCGAACAAGCTCAGGCATTATGTAACTTTATTCTGGAGAGATCCGAGAGCTTTCGCTTGGAATCGAATCACCCACGGGATCCTCTGGGTCGGTGGGAACCATCCGGGGTTTTCTAGGTTCACGCCACTGCCAGGGTGGAAAACAGGCGTGTCTTGCGTCACCTGGACCAACCCCGACAGAAACGCATGCAATGCGTCAGTAGCCTACTGGAAACAACGCCCCCCACGTCGGAATAGCCCAAGTAATTATATAGAAGTTTGAATGGCGGACCCGAGATGATTGCCACAGATTCTTTACACGATCAACTACCTTGATGTGATGACGACGAACTTTATGTCAGCAACGAAGTTTATGAGCGGATAGTGACTGCTAATCTGCCGAGCTTACAGATTATCTCAGGATGGGATCACTCCCCCATCAACAGAAATCTATCACAGGTGCATTGAACGCGTTTGTTCCGCCAAGCAAAAAAGAAACTCACGCATTGTCCTGAAAAGAAAAACAGAGGGGTTAATAAATGCAGAACGAAAGGGACTCCTTGTCTGTGACACAGCCTCCTTTGACGCGAGATAACTCACGAGACTCGCCATGTCTTCCGGTCGGCCATTACGCTTGATGGGTCTATTTTCAGCGCGCTATCCGCAACAGGGACGAACGTGATCAGTGCAACGAACGTCAGAGTGCGCGCGTCACTATGACAGTGATGATACGACTCACGTTTCTGTTCCAGTTCACCAAATCCCCGTTCAGCGTCTCGTGCACGCCGCCGGGCCCCTCCACCGGAATCTCTGATTAACCTTGATTCAGTGACACGACGTGGCTTCTTTCCAAGCCATACTCAGCAGGGCGATGACGGGTCAGGGTGCATCCGAGCTTACGGTGAGCTTGTGCCGGCCAAGCCCCAACGCTGATGATGCCCAATTCAGACTTGGTCAATCGAGAGAACCAAGACAGCGAATGCGGCGTTTCACTACCAGCGATTTGTGTTAGGCCCCGGATAGCAAACCTGCTCGCACCATATGCGGGAACCCCAGCTTTCCGGCGGCGGAACTCGCGCCGATGATGGCGTCCTTGCGCAATCATCTGTGCTGCCGCATGCGTGTAGCATGAGAAAGTCCCGCGTGCGTTGACAACCATGATTCGTTCCCATTCGTCGAGTTCAGCTAGGGTACCTACCAAGCGTGTGTTGTTAGTGTCGAACCGCAGAACGTCACCGAGGGCCTTGGGCTCGCTGGAGACGAACTCTACCATGGCATGAGAACGGATGTCGCAGTGTGTACCAGACGGTCAGACGGGTGGCCACTTACGACGTCCAAGCCTCCGAGCTGCTCCACGACGCTGAAAGTTATTACTTTAGCATCTTCTTCGGCAGACACGTCCCTGGGGACCAGATGAGTCCGCTGACCAATTTTCTCAACGTCATTGCGACAGCACGGAGCTGGTTACACATGGAGGGAGGGTCATTGAGGGCAATGTTGAAACCATCCCTGGCAAGCGAAGTACAATACTCCGCCCTACTCCCTGGGCAGGTCCAGTGATCAAAGCAATTCCTTTGGCGATAGACACGGACTGAAGGTGATGGATAGAAGGTGGGCACTACAGTCATTTAGTCATCGTGGGTTGCCTATATATACTTTGGCATGTGCATGCCTCAGTACATCCGGAAAGAAACACTGGCCTACGATCAGCAATGACAGGTGAAGCGTGTCAGGAGCTGTTCCTCAGGAGGAGGCCGTTGTCCGTTACGGGTGATGAAAAGCCGTCATTCCATGCGTCTCAATTGCCAGTTTCTTGGATTTTGTTTTGATTTGTTCTCAGAGGAAGTGTCGAGGACCGTGTCACGAATTCCTCTTTGAGCCTAGGGTTTTTCTCGAAAGGATTCAAAAACAGAAAGATGGTTGATTAACTACCAGAGGATGGCTAGCGGAGCCGCCCTCTCCAGCTCAGCTCCCCAAGCGGTGACATCATCTCAATCTTGAACGTTGACTCGGAGTGACTTTACAAGCCACGCCGGCGGACGTTATGCAGGTAAATCCACATCCTTGAGTAAAACTGGATGGAGTTGATTCAAAGACGGGATAAAAATGCATATAACGGGCTGTTTCTCCTCGTTCACAATCTCAGCGTCCGAAGGTCAACATTCTTCACAGAAAAGTTGAGCTGGCTGCGTTCCCCAAGGACCTCGACGATGCCGAATGGAGATACGATGTCCCGCTTGCCGACATCAAGAGACTTGACGAACGGTAGAAGAAGGGGTAGGGCTGGGACAAGCATATCAAGGTGTAAGCATCCTGGCTTACCTGATTCCGGATAATCAGTATTTGCACCGTCCGGGGCACTGAGTGGTAATCACAGCCTTTTTGCGAGCAGTGAGCGGCTGACGATCAAATCCTAGAGAAGGAGCTCGATGAGGAGCACGGCACTGCGCAAACACCTAGCCGAGCCAGGAATTTCCTACCAAGATTCCCACGCGCTAAGCTAACAGCTACGAGCACACTTTTGTTCGTGTCCAGGATACCAGCTGGCCCGTCCGCTGTCAGCAGTGTAACAGCGAACTCCTTGCATACGCTCCACTGTATGAAGTACCTTATTTGCCAGGTGTCCTTTCCAGCCCAAAACTCTCACCGGCCACCTTGAAATCGTCGGTCGACGACACCCACCTCGCTCCCGCACTCCTCCACCTTCAAACCGGTCTTACGAGCCAGTTACCAGGCATCTAGAACCAGATGACACCCACCTTACGAAGAAAGCAAGTGACGTGAACTTGAGATCACCAATCAGTCCGGCCTACTCCCCGAGGACGACCAAAGCCTTACCAAGCCCTGCTCAGGCCTTCCAGCCTCTCCGTACCTATAAATCATGCCAGCGTGCTCGCCGACAGTCCAACATCGTCCACTTTCGAGATCGACTACCCACACCTCACATTAGCCAACATCATACGCCATGTCCGCTACTCAACAAACCCCTGCACTGTTCAAGCCCATCAAGGTCGGCCGGGTGAACCTCGAGCACCGCGTCGTGCTCGCCCGTTTACGAGCATACGCCTCCCACGTCCCCGGCCCTCAGCAGGCATCCTATTATGCCCAGCGCGGTTCCGCACCCGGGAGCTTGCTCATCACGGAAGCGACCTTCATCTCGCACGATGCAGGCGGATACGCGCACGTCCCTGGAATATACACTGATGCTCAGATCTAAGGTTGGAAAAAGGTACGGGACCTCTTTATTCTCTGCGAGGCACCCGTCTGATGGTGTGGCGACAAGGTCACGGACGCGGTCCACGCCCAAGGGTCGTACATCTTCCTCCAGCTCTGGGCTCTGGGTCGTGCCGCCGACCCAGACGTCCTCGAGAAGCAAGATCCACCTTCGCCTTACGTCTCCGCATCAGATGTCGTGCTGACAGGCAAGCCAAGGGCCCCTCGTGCGTTGAGCGAGGCCGAGATCAAGGATTACATCGCTGCCCATGCGAATGCTGCCCACAACGCCGTCTACGGTGCCGGGTTCGATGGTGTGGAGATTCACGGCGCAAACGGGTATCTTATCGATCAGTTCCTTCAGTCCGTGTCCAACACACGCACCGACAGATGGGGTGGGGACGAAGAGGGCCGGACGCGGTTCGCGCGGGAGATTGTTGATGCGGTGGTGGATGCGGTCGGCGCTGACCGCGTCGGCATCCGCATCAGTCCCTGGAGTACCTACCAAGGTGGACACCCTTGAGCCTGCGAGGCACTTTTTCATGCTCATTTCGTATTTGATTCGTAGACATGAAGATGGAGGACCCACGACCGACCTTTGCCTATCTCGCCACCGCATTGCGCGATAAGCATCCCAGGTTGGCATATCTCCACGTGACCGAGTCGCGCGTGTCAGGCATCGTGGACCGTGTGTCGGGCGAAGACGAGCACAGCGACTTTCTGCGGGCGATATGGAGCGGCGGGCAAGGTGGGGAGGACAGAGTGTTTATATCTGCTGGCGGGTATACCCGAGAGTCGGCCCTGCGCACGGCGGAGGACGAGGGTGGGCTGGTTGCGTTTGGACGCCAGTATATCTCCAACGTGAGTTTCGTTCTCCCACCGGCTCGATGGCGTTGAACTCATCCATGGACTCGATGGCATAGCCTGATTTGCCAGCTTGGCTGCAAAAAAACCTGCCATTGACACCTTCAGATCGATCGAAATACTATTTGGCAGGTGACTGTGAGAGCGTACGAGGTGCGAACCTAACGAGTGAGCTAAGTAAGCTAGGTACTATAAGTATGGTGCTGCGTTATGGGAAGTAATATGGTGCTTACCTCCAGTCGAGAGTGAGAGACTGGAGGAAAGCGCGTACGCGAGGTGGACGCCTAATGTGTCGCCCGAGCGTACCAAATAAGGAAATAGGAAGCAAAATATTACTACGGTCGACTGTATCTCCAACAGTGACCTGACGCCATACGGATACAGCGACTGGCCGTTTGCAGACGGAACGGTGAGAGGAGCGGATGGGGAAGCTGTGAGGTCACGATACCCCCTTCCGACCAGTGGGCGAACAAGTGTGCCTCCTTGGGATTGACAGATCCTTAGAGAAAGACATTCAGACACAGATTTGCACATAGATTATAATTCATCTGTAGTCTATCGCAGGAATATTTCTTCGCAGGCTACATATGCGTTTGTCGTGCTACCACCTTATGTCGACCAAGTACAAGTTGGTGAAGGCACAGTGTTGCATCGGAGTTCAAGCAAATATACATGTGATTCAGTCAGGAACGGGGATAACGAAAGCAGACAAGACCCAGGTTCACTAGTGGTATTCTTGGAAGGCCATCGAAAGAAGGGTGGACCGAATCCTGCATGGGACGGCACAAGGACGGGGCGAACAGAGTCACTGCCGCATTGGCATGTTTCAAGCCTAGACGCAGAAAATGACGTGCTGAACTCTGCCTGGTTTCGTTCAACGAGATTGTAACTGACAGCGTTCGGACGAGTACTTCCAGGTGGTCGTGGATTGCATGCGTCATGTTCCACCAGGCTGTTCCACCATCCCGGAGTCTGTGTCAGCCAAGGCAGCGTGCGTCGGGCTGTTGACGTGTCCAGAGACATTATTATGGGTGAAATGAACCTATTAAATCAGCCTCGCAAGGCTTGAGACCACACGCCCGTCCTTGTGAGTCACCGCACGCTCGAACTTCTCCCGGTCGGCCATTCCAAGGCATCGACGCCCTCGGATGACCAATCACATGACCTAATTCCCGAAGACGCATTGATCAGCAGCT